>OZ025254.1:15673081-15974694 GCA_964019135.1 Arenicola marina | reverse complement strand
GTCAACAGGTTACGCCCGTAACCCAACCACTTACGCGCGTAAGCCAGCAACTTACGCGCGTAAGCCAGCCACTTACGCGCGTAACCCAGCCACTTACGCGCGTAAACCAGCCGCTTACGCGCGTAACCCAGTCACTTACGCGCGTAAACCAGCCGCTTACGCGCGTAACCCAGTCACTTACGCGCGTAACCCAGCCACTTACGCGCGTAAACTGGCTATCACGCGTTCAATATTGAACGCGTTCAAAATTCCAATGTGACCCAAATGGCCCCTCATACTTTCCGCTCCATGTGCTCGACGGGGCCATTATGATAGAGACATTTGGGGGGCATCCATGCCCGGGGTCACACGGTTAGAGTTCATAAACACAAGCACGTGCTTTCGTTTTGCCATTGGGTTGTACTAAAATGGCATTTCTCGTTTTCGCCATTCTCCCGGCGGATGGCGTTCCGCTTAAGGTAAGCCACCCATAATGAGCCTCGGCGATTTTGAGCAGACCTCGGTAAACATCGGCAAACATCGGCGGGCTACGTAGCCCTGAGATTTTAAGCAGTCTTAATGAAACAAAGCACGAATAAAACACAGCAAAAGAAGTGGTGTCGTAGGTAAAATAAACAGAACATCGTATAATAAGCTTCGGCGATTTAGAGAAGACCTCGGTAAACGTCGACAAACATCGGCGGGTGTCAGTGAAAGAGGAATTCCTAACTCGTTACGTCATTCACAGGGAATCCCCAATTCGTGACGTCATTCACAGGGTATTTTCCCGAGAAAGGCTCTTCGTGATAAATTCCGAATATTCAAGAAAAAAACATGGAGAAAACGTGTAAATAGTTCAGAAAACATTCGTGTAGATCATAATTATATCGGAGACAATTATATATAACCAGATTTATTAAAATGTGAGCACAAGGCGTAAATTACTGATAATTGGTGTGAAATAAGCTGCTCCAAAAAATATTTCTGAAATAACATTTTCAAGTTTCAGGACGTGTTTCTCGGAAAATGTGCACAGCTGTGGTTGTCGATTCTGACCAGCCTTTTCAATTCTGACCAGGCCCCGTACATACATTTTTATGAAATTATATAGCCAATTTTGTGAAGGTGGTGATTTCGAATTATGTTAAAAACGGTCCTGTTTTTGCATAACTGCACTTTATTATTGCCATTCTGTTATTTTTGCCGCTACTATTTACATTGTTGAATATCATTCCTGTATTGCACTAGGTTTAAGCTTTCCAGAGCTATTACTGGTAGGTGTCAAGTTTTTGTCATTTTGTGAAATTGGGCTATACTTGGAAAATGGAGAATATTTTTTTAACGGGACGGTAAAGTATCCTAAAAATTCACCAGAAGGTGTGTAATTGGGTGTACTTTCATAAAATAATCACAAATACAGAGTTCTTTTACCTTGCTATTGTTGTATTAATGGTATTCTGAGGTTTTACTCACTGGTTGTACAGTTGCAAATTGGTGAGATGGCTGCCGGCTGACACAACAGAACTTGAATGGTCCCGCCGTGCTGCTTGCCGTCTTGTGCCGATCTGCCGGCCTACAGTCCCTCTCGCTAGGGGGTGCGTCCGCTTCCAGTAACATCCGCCAGGGGCCGCATCTACAAGTTAGAGGGCGCTCATGGTCCCCCCAATTTACCTCATTTTTGCCCGATACTACACTCTCCCCCGTCATATGTTTTTTTGGTCTTATTCATCAATAAAAAATAATTAAGTCTACGGGTATAACTAAATAGCCTTATTATGAGCCAATATACATCATTTTCCGTGCCCTCATAATATTATTATAATAAGGTAAATATTCGAGCAATACATATGTATACAGGTATACATAAATATTGACGTGAGACGAAAGGATCAGAAGCATCCGAACCACTTCGTTCCCGGTACATACCTACATATACTTGTCAATCTGTTAACATGAATTTATATTACCTTAATATTTACAACGTCACGTCAATACATATGTAATATAGATTAGGGCATACATAAATATAGACGTGAGACGAAAGGATCAGAAGCATCTGAACCGGTCCACCTGATACGTGTAATATCAAGGATTACATATACTTAACTATAGTGCTGAATATACAGTGATCAAATGTAAGGTTCAGAAACATCCGAGCCTGTTCATTTGTAATAATTACTTTTAAAAATGTAGCAGAACTGGTTTGCAGTATTGCCAGTGATAGCTAAGATCATTAATACTAGCAGATGGCAAACTCGTCACTGTGGCTTAGGCCGCCGTGTCGACAATTTACATAATTTTCTCGCGGTTATATGTATATGTATGTATTAAACTTAAAGAACCTGACTGTTCCTAAACTTTGTACATGGAGAACTCTAATATACTTAAACCTTGATGACATAGGGGCAAATAAATCAGTTCTCCTTCACATGACACTCTGTATCCTGAATCAGAACATCCGGTATGAAAGTAGGATAGCTCGCCCCTGAATTAGGAGGCCAGCAGGATGATATGGAGAAGGGGAAGACTCACTATGAGCACTCAGAACATCCGGTTTGCTTATTAGGAGAATTCTCCTCTAAGTGCGGATTAGATGGCCTGACAGAATGAAGGGGAGAAGGGGAAGACTCACTATGAGCAACCAGAACTTCCGGTGTGCTATTTGGATAATTCTCCTCTAAGTGCGGATCAGATGGCCTAACAGGATGATAGGGAGGGCTCACTATCAGCAACCAGAACATCAGCACGCAGTTTTTAGAACTCCCTTCCCAGAGACGATACGGTAGTCTGACAGAACATTCGGTACAGTATTAGGAAAACTCTCCCCTGAAAGGGGATCAGGTGGTCTGATTGGATGGTAGGGAGAAGGAAAGGACCAACTATCGGCAACCAGAACATCCGGTACGCAGTTAGTAGAACTCTCCTCCAAGAGAGGATCAGGTGGTCTGACAGGATGATAGGGAGAAGGAGAGGAACAACTATCAGCAACCAGAACATCCGGTACGCAGTTAGCAGTACTCTCCTCCAAGAGAGGATCGGGTGGCCTGATTGGATGGTAGTGAGAAGGAGAGGACCAACTATCAGCAACCAGAACATCCGGTACGCAGTTAGCAGAACTCTCCGCCAAGAGAGGATCAGGTGGCCTGATTGGATGGTAGGGAGAAGGAGAGGACCAACTTTCAGCAACCAGATCCTCCGGAACGCTGTTAGGAGAACTCTTCTCTGAGAGAGGATCAGGTGGTCTAACAGGATGGTAGGGAGAAGAGGATTCACTATTAGCAACCAGATCTTCCGGTACGCTGTTAGGAGAACTCTTCTCTGAGACAGGATCAGGTGGCCTGACAGGATGATAGAGAGAAGAGGATTCACTATTAGCAACCAGATCTTCCGGTACGCTGTTAGGAGAACTCTTCTCTGAGACAGGATCAGGTGGCCTGACAGGATGATAGAGAGAAGAGGATTCACTATTAGCAACCAGATCTTCCGGTACGCTGTTAGGAGAACTCTTCTCTGAGACAGGATCAGGTGGCCTGACAGGATGATAGAGAGAAGAGGATTCGCTATTAGCAACCAGATCTTCCGGTACGCTGTTAGGAGAACTCTTCTCTGAGACAGGATCAGGTGGCCTGACAGGATGATAGGAAGAGGATTCACTATTAGCAACCAGATCTTCCGGTACGCTGTTATGAGAACTCTTCTCTGAGACAGGATCAGATGGCCTGACCGGATGATAGGGAAGCTTGTGTTTGGTGCTTTGGGGCGGTTGGCCTGGGTGATAGCTCGAGTAACGGCCTACAACCCGAGCCTCTAAGAGTCTAAAGAGGGAGTGATCTCTACTCTAGATTCTTGGATAGGAGAAGGAGACAGAGAACGGTAGCATTCTTTGCTGCAGTCTCGTGCAAAATGAGTAGCAGATCCACAACGGTAACATTTGGAGGGTGTCTTAGATCCAGCAGGAGGTGAAGGTGATCTAGGGCGCAACTGTTTTTTCAACATCTGCAAAATCTGTGTAACTTGTTGATTAGCCAAATCAGCTTTAAGTTGGGCAATCTCGGACTCCCAGTTACCATCTTTTGGGTCTTTAACTTTCTGGGAATTTTCAGCCAGTTGGTTTTGTTTGTCAATATTAATTTTCCTAATCTGGTAATTTTCGAGATCCAATGGGGTATTATCATTTTCAAATGTGACTCTCCTGATTTCGGATCTAAAACCCCCAATCATGCGATGATTGTGAATGGACGATTTCACCATTTGAACAGCTTCGTCCAATGTGGAAGGGTTTTTCTCTAAAGCACTCAGAGCTGCTTTCTTGTCGATGCATCCTCGACAGAAAGAATCTATTGCCATGATCTGAATGATTTCTTCAGGAGTATTTGGAAACCCATCAGTTGCCAGTTCTAGTACTATATCTGCAAATTCATCAAGGGGTTCTTCTATAGTTTGTTTTAGATATTGCAGTTGCCGACGGAGAGAGGAAGGGGTATCTTTCTTGCTAAATCTGGTGGCCAATTTTGCAAATAGAAGATGAATATCATTTTGTAGCAGTTGCGATTGAGAACAGAAAAACTTCAGAGCTCTATCCCGGAGTGACTCCACTAATTTATCTAATTGGGTCATATTGTCCCAAGCATATCTTTGAACCATTCTTTTGAATTGTACCTCAAATGGTTTCCAGTCCTCCCTTCCATCAAACGTGGCCATCTGTGGAGGAGGGGACCCATCAAATCTCTCCCTACGAGTGGATTGGTTCCACAGGGATTCAGAGAGTTTTTTTTTCAGGTACAATTTTCTGAGACTGATGTTCCATATGGGGGGAAACTTCTGAGTGTCTGGTGTCTTTTAATTCTTCTTGTAATTTATTAATCATTCTGTTCATCTCAGCTGATTGTCTCTCGAATTTAGATTTAATTGCATCATTGCTTTTGATTAAGTTATCTCTATCCTGGGACCATTGATCACGTAGTTTATTTATTTGCTTTTGAGCATCTACTGCTATTCTTCCATTGTTCTTCAGCAACTCTTCCTTTTCACCTTTTTCAGTCTTTATCTGTTGTTGCAAATTTTCCAACTGTTGTTCTTTAATTTTCATGTCAACACTCAAGGTATCAAAGCGGCTAACTAGCTTGTTGAAGGTTTGCCACTGTACATTAGGGTGTGCATTTGCATCATTGTCAAGTTCATCTGATGAAGACAATGTGTCAAATGCAATCAACGTTTGATCAATTAATGGTTGTAAAACAGTAGCCGGAATGTTAATATCAGTCAAGAAATCTTCAACAGTGAGACCAGTCTGCTTATCATCTCGTAAAGAGATGATAGCAGTAGCACGATTTAGTCCAATTCCCTTCAAAGTTTGTAATTCTTCCAAAGTTGCAAAATTAATGTTTAAAGCCATATTGATTATAAGAATATTTTATAAGGTAAATATAAAAAGAGGAAAGAAAACCATCTTTGTAATATTTAGTAGTTAGTGGTATAGAAAAGGAGACATTGTCCACCAAGAAACAAGCCAAAATATTCAGATAAGTGTCAGGTAGGCCTAGAACAAAATGGTCAGCCGGGCAAACAGAATCAATTATGCACAAAAGTTGATTGTCAAGATAAACAAACTATCAAAACAAACAAATAGTAATCTGACTAGGAAAAGAACGAGTGAGAATCAGAAACTTCCGATACTACACAAGTCAATAACCCGCCAGGCTACTAAAATGTCTACCCAAGCTAACACATCATGTGACCAATGCCGGCGAAGGAAAAAAAAAAAAAATTTCAGGCCTGGGTTGAGTTGCGGAGCACGCTCGACCGCCGCGAACATTTTTGGTCACTCGGAGCTCGCTATGCAACGACATTCATAGAAATGGCCTGACGTCACAAGTTTGGTGCGCATGCGTAGTAGGTGAAAATACGGAGCCTCGTTATCGCGCAGGTGAAAACATTGCCACGTGGTTATAAATCTGCATACAAATTTCGTGTTTTGGTGTCTTTTGTACTAGTTTTGTTCCGTGCGTTTGCGTCTGATTTTCTTTCGTTGTGCTATGTCCTAGAACTATTTGGAATCCCTACCTGGTGTAGTTAGTGCCAGGTACCCAGAAAACTAAAAGTAGCTGACCTAAAGCCCAACGAAGCAACGGAGAAGTGGGTGACCGTCTTCTTGGGATGAAGCCTGTTGTTATGAGTAGACCCAAGGCATGCAAAAACTTAACGCAGAAACAAATTTATGTAGGTCAGAATGCATATTGAAACCTCATAATTTATATTAATCCAGTGGATATCCCCATTCCTCATTTGTTGCTGCCAAGTTCTTACCTTCTGCTTGCTGACACATAATTGCAAACGTACCTAATTATATAAGTGGTCCTGATTAATGAGGCCCAAAACAAATGCATACCCTGAATTTGAGGGAAAGACATTTTCTCTTGCCTTCAATTCGTGGATAAAAAATATTATTGTTGAACTTGACAGAAAATTTTCTCCTTACCAAATGGGGGGGGGGGGGGTGGAACAGGGTGGCTCGGTTCTCTGATCTCTATTTGGGGGGTTGGCATGTTCTCTGATCTCTGATTTATTGGTTGGCATGTTTCTTTGATCTTAGGCAGTATATTTGATCTCAGATGTTTCTCTCATCTCTGATATTTGATTTTCCCAAGGTCTGATCTGAGATCTCTGCTGTTTGTAGGCCCATGTTCTATGATCTTAGATTGATTTCCACCCACCCCCCACCCCCCAAAAAAAATAACCTTGCATTGAACTTGACAGAATTGCTTGAATTTTAATTTTTCCTTACATTTATTGAAGAAGTTGTCTTGGACTTGACGGAAAAAATTACTTCCCCTCAATCTTATAACCTTGTGGTGAAAAATAATACATATTTATTAATTTTTTTGGTGGGGGGTAGGGGCTTTTATTTGCGTCATGGTAATGGACTGACGTCACAATTTTTGTGCGCATCAGACTAAGCACACTGAGCCTCGTTATCGCGCCCTTGAAAACTTTCCCGTGGATACGTAAGCATAGCATCTTTCTCAGTGTTTTCTGTCGAATTAGTCCGTGGTTTCGCGCCCATTTTTATTTATTTAAGGATGTCCTACGATTTTTTTGAATGCCTGCCTGGTGAGGCTAGTGCCAGGGGGGTGGCTAAAAATGGGTTAAAGGCTATAATGCTCTATAGATCAACAGCTTTTTTACACCTAGCGAACAATAATGCTTGCCATAAATTTGGCAAAAAAATAATTCAACCCTTGACCGGATAGAAGAAAACTTCCCCTAATTTCTAATTTCTTGGGCTAGAGGTGGGGAGGGGCAGTGGCGGATCTAGGGGTGGGGGGTTAGGGGGGTTGCAACCCCCCCCCCCCCCTTGGGAACCAGAACATACAACATACAATATCTCTAAGCCCAAGCCCACCCCCCCCCCCTTCCGTCACAAGTCTTCAGAGAAGCCCCCCACCCCAGTCGCAAGTTTTCAGTGAGAGAGAGCAACGCCCCCCTTGGAAACCTGAACATACACTGTTGAAGTCGGCTTCTCCGAGCACGACCCCCACCCCCCCCGGTCGGAAGTTTTTCAGAGAGCAAACCCCTCGGTCGGATGTTTTCAGAGAGCAACCGCCCCCCCCCCCCTTGGCAAATTCCTAGATCCGCCCCTGAGGGGGTTTGCTAAACAAAAAAATGTTACATTAATCTTGGTCCCATATTAGATTATCACAAATTCTTGCTCTCATATTACCCAATAAAAATAATATTATCCCATTGCAGCGCAAATATTTGTGGCCCAAGCTAGAAATGATAGCCCAGAAATAGTCCTGCCCCCACCCCCATTGTGGATACAGAAATTAGCAAAAGGGGACGGGGGGGGGGGTCCAATAAAAGTTTCCGACCGAGGGGGATGGGGCAGCACTACAAAAGGGCGGGGGGTCCACACCTCAGATGGCCTAACTTTAGGGCCCCAGAGGGGCTTTTTCGACACGGCGACACGGGCGATTTTTAAAATCGACAACGCGACATTGGGCCTGTCTTAGAATCGACATGCGACATAAGACTACGCGACACGCGACATGGAACTTTTCTTAAAATCGACACGCGACATGAACCTTTTCTTAAAATCGACACGCGACATGGACCTTTTCTTAAAATCGACACGCGACATGGCTACCCCCCCTCAGGGGCCCTAACTTTTGCATTGAAAAACAGCATTCCTCCTCAAAAAGGGAGGGGAAGTCTCCCCCCCCCCCCCCTGGATCCACCCATGCCCCCCCCCCCGGCCCTTGTTTCGTTTTGCATATTGTGGTTGGAGCAACCCCAGACCTTGCACGGCTTCGACATGATTTTATTTGCATAGGCAGAGCTATATATATAGGGAAAGTACGGCTGCCGATATGGGGAGAACCAGAGCGGAACGCATGCAAATGGTTGGGCCACGTGGGTTTGTTTTCACCTGCGCTCGGTGCGCCGCCTGGCGAGTATAGTGCGCATGACCGGAAGTCCATTTCTATGAATTGGTCACATCGAACTATTTCCATTTGTTGCGGGGATATCTACTAGGGTCTAAATAAATGTCCTTACTTTGGAAATAGCAGCACAATCTAAATAGTGTAAATATTGATAAATAAAAGATAACTATAAAGCATCGATATTTACGGGTTATCCCCACTTATTTGAGAAGAATCGTCGTCCAGAGTTTAATATTATCATGCGGGGCTGCTTCTCATCGCGGCGAACCATACCCCACTTCCGGTTAAAAATTGTACGCGTCCTTGACCAATCCGCCAAGTTCAAATCCTTATTTGTCGTTGCAGATGGCGTGCGCACGCGATCGACACCCATGTGCAACGCACCCCTGGTCACGGTCAACACCCGAACAAAGATTGTCAAAGTCAAAAATAACCATGCGATAAAACCCCAAAAATAGGCGTTCATCCATGGACTTCTGACACCAATGTTGTATAAATGGTATTCTGAAGTTTTACTCACTGGTTGTACAGTTTCAAATTGGTGAGATGGCTGCCGGCTGACACAACAGAACTTGAATGGTCCCGTCGTGCTGCTTGCCGTCTTGTGCCGATCTGCCGGCCTACAGTCCCTCTCGCTAGGGGGTGCGTCCGCTTCCAGTAACATCCGCCAGGGGCCGCATCTACAAGTTAGAGGGCGCTCATGGTCCCCCCAATTTACCTCACTTTTGCCCGATACTACACTATTATGGGTGGCTTACCTTAAGCTATAGCTGTAACGCGAGTAGTCTCCTCCACAGTCCCCCGCTGCGTGGCCAGCTCACTCAGATTGGGTCTGTAAACGGCTAAATTCACTGTACGGAATTCCGTACAGTGACGTCACAAAAATCCCATCAGCCTCCGCGGCATCTCACCAACCAAGATGGCGAGAGCAAGTGGTCGACATAACCATTCCCATGCAAAGATGTGTGGTGCATGGCGTAAGAACACAATAATGCGTCATTACACTACACGATAAAGGTAAAACAAGACCGTTTTGATGTTTTGGTATCACTTTTTGATCATGACAAGACACAGTTTCTCCATTTTTTGAAACTTTGCAGTCGGCTTTATCGGTGGTTTACTGGCGCAGGTACCAACTCGGCAAAAATATGTCGGAAAGTCGCTGAGCCTGAGGGACGGGCCATTTGATCCCAAGGGCGAGAGGGGCGATGGTTTTGTTTCACTTTAAACTTTAAATCTAGAAGTCGATCTATTTTTGGATGCAAAGAGTTGTAATGTCCAAAATTTAGATGTTTAAAATCTAGTTACAGCTATATAGGCACTGTAAAGCGACGGAAAGAGGGGAAATGGAGTAGCTCCGTTGCATAACCCCCCCTCGCTATTCCGCTGTGGACCGCGCCGGAGCAGGCTCTCTCGTCTCCGTATCGTGCGAGGCCTGCAAGTCAGAGAGACTCGTTTCAGGACAAGGGGTAAGGGAGGGGTGGGGGTGCGACTATGCGGCCCAATACCGCCCGCCCCTCCCTCTGTCACTTTACGATGCCCGTGAATTTAGCATTCAAGGTGTGATCTCTCTATTCAACTGCAAAAGTATTAAAACGGCATTAAATCAGTCAGGGGTGGATCTAGGAATTTGGAAAGGGGGGTGGGGTTGCTCTCTAAAAACTTGCGACCGGGTTGTAATTAAGGGGTGGAGGGGGGTTGCTCTCTAAAAACTTGCGATAGGGTTGTAAGGGTGGGGGGGGGAGGTACTCGAAGAACCAGACTTTTACAGTGTATGTTTAAGTTCCCAAGGGAGGGGGGGGGGGATTGGTTGCAACCCCCCTGACCACACCTCTAGATCCGCCCCTGATCTTAGCAGTATCTTCCTGTTGGAAGTTGAAGGAAGGGAGTTGGAATTAATGTGGTGAAAATTTTCTCCCATCACTGTATTCATGTATAATATATATATCATAATAGTATCTGTCCTGCTAAAAGCCTTACCTGGCTCTAAGGTCACATGGTGCTGTTACACCACAGCATACATCCTGCTTAGAGGGAGGCCTGATAAGCTCACAACCATGCCCCCCACCCTACCTCCTGGAATCAAATGGTATGTCCCTTTTAAAGCTATAATGGGTCACCGGACTTTTCTTTAAACATTGGTCATGTAAACTTTGATTGTTCAGCAACATTCAGGTCATAAAGATCAATATAAAATTACCTGCATCAACCTAATAAATTAAAGTAAGATTTCACTTTTATTAAGTATCATTATAAGTATTATCATATATTAAGCATCATCATAAACCTGGGATATTAAATTTTATTGCACACTATTATGTTTAATTGTTGAAAAATAATCAATGAACATTTTACTGTATCACTCCTCTCACATGCTGCGTCTTATAGTGAAAAAGCTTTTGTTTGTTAGGTGATTTTATCTTTTGGTGAAATAGAAATTTGTATTATGTTATTTGGTGAAAATTATAGGTTTTTATTAGAGAAAAAAACTATTATAGTTCTATAGCGGATAAAATTACAGGTTCATTAACAGTTCTGTACATGTTTATGCAGGCTTCTCATCACTTAGAAAAAGAATCTAGGGAGTTAACCTTTCATGGTCACACACATTCATAATAATTAAGTTCAGAGTCTACCAGACATTAACTTAAGCCTCAAATATGAAATAAATCATCAAATGAGATTTTAAGTACTAAATACTGGTATTTGCTTCAAAGACTATAACATATAATAAAATAAAACCTATTATAAATTTCTTTTTATAACAGTTGTAACTGTAACTACATCTATACATAAAAATGAGAAAAGTGACTGCCTGAGAACATTATTGGACAGTTTTGCAGCAAAAAAAGTGTGCTGCATGTATAACATGGAATATATCTGTTCCCCTGGGAATACTGGTAATTAGAAAGGTACTTTGTGCTGCAGCAATTCCTCCTAAAGTTTCAGGAGTTTAGGGGATTGATATGTGTGCGTGTAGACAAAAATTATATTAACAAAACATCAGCCATATTCGATTTAAGAATGACAAACACATTTATTGAAAGCATTAATAAGTATTATTTCATGAAACTGAATGACATACATTTCGTCCAATTATTCTTAGGTAGCATTGCTGTAAATCAACATTGGCTACCAAGTTTTCATGACCCAGCTCATAATTCTGAAAAATCCCTGGCTTATTTCATTTCAAAATGTTGCATTACCATGCATTCGAACTGTGCTTCACTGTGATAGTCATGAAACAGCATCCTGTGATGGCTCCAGATGTGGTGTCCTGGTCTTGACAAAGCACCATTCTTGCATGTTTGACCTCTCACGAAACAATAACACTAAAGGGTTAACATGAGTTGGTTCTCCTCCATGTGTTCAATAGTCCAGTGCCTCAACCAGCCTCTTGACAATATGCTGTGAATATAAAAATAACTTTTATATATTAGGGGTTTGACAGATTAATCATAAATTTGATACATGATTATATATAATAAGGTACTGGGCCAAGCTCCCATTATGGGAGTTTTGGAGATGCAGTGTATGATTAAACAAAGGTATCTAAGTAGAGCAGACAACTATGTACAATTCTCTCAGACAAAGTAAATTACCCAGGTGAAAAAAGTAATACTTGCTGCTTAATACTTGATCATCTGAGTTTACTATACAGAGCCATAATCTGCTCATGTGGCTCATATGTCATATTGCTCGGTCAGTTGCTTAAAAATCATGCTTAATTTTACTTAATAAATGACAATAATAACATTCTATACACTTCACTTGTGTGCATATGTACATGTCATGTACATATGAAGTCCTTACACAGAGACTATACCAGAAATAGATTATAACGCTACCGAATTTAGATATGAATTAAGGAATTAACATGATTAATTAAGGCTAAAACCCTTCAAGTAATAAATAACAGGAATATATAAATATCCACACCTATTCTAAATGCCTCAATAGCATTTGGCAAATGAATATTGTGTGGAGGTCTGCAAATATCTGCAGCATAGCTCTTCATGCATCTAAAAGACAAAAACACAGATAAGCTTATTAAATTGTTCTAATAATTTTCTTGGTGGGGAGAGGTAAAGTCATATGCTGGCCCTTTCATATTGACACACCATTGATATTACAGCTGCATAAAAAACATGATTAATTTAAAATGCAAAATTTGGCACAAATTAATCAAAGGCATTTAATTGCAGCTGTATACCTAATGAAGCTTACTCATAATCATATGTAATGAAACCATAAAGAATTTAAATATAACTGAAATTTACCTGCAATTTCCAGCATAGATGTTGCTTCTGCCAGCTTATTTCTTCGCTGGTGTATAACCGCATTGACAGTGACACCACTGTCATTTCTCTTGGGAGGTCACTGAAGGCATCAGCTGATCAGCACCCCCCCCCCCCCGCTGAACTGGAAAGTAAACATTCTCGATTTTCGCGAAACGTCCGCCCGTTCGGAGGTTTCTTCCACGTATTTCCGCCTACAATCACATAAATTTTTTCCTAAATAGCCATGCGTCTGCTTTTCTTTTCTGGTTGTTTCGTTTATATGCGTTAAAGCTATTTCAGGAGCAAGTTTAAATCTTATTTCAGCCAAAACTCGTTCACTTTCTCCAAAACTTTGTCAACGGGCGGCCATGATGCACCACACTGAGCTAAAGTTAGCACAGCCAATGAGAATATTCAAAACAGGCGGAGCGCGTTGACCAATCCCTGCCAACCTTAGATTGGCCGTTTACAGCCTCACCTGGAGCGAGCGGAGGTGGGGCTGTGGAAGAGCCTATAACGCGAGAAACGAGCTCCCCCTGCTGGCAGAGTGGGCATGTAGCATATGGAGGTTCACGCAAGATGGCTTTGACAAATGCTCATACGGTCAGACGGCAGGATACTGCCTCGCTATTCGAAATATTGGAGTAAAGTAATAGCAATGGAAGCCGGTAAACTGTGCATGGTAAAGTTTAGAGTGGGAAGTGTATGCTTTAACTATGATGGGTCTCGTTACTATTTCATTATGGTTCGGTCAGCTAATATAGGATTCAGTGGTATTGTGATTGATTAATTTCGTGTTTTGCACTTAATATGGCAATATAATATTTTAATGATGAATAAATATTAACATAGGCATAGGATTTTGGCCATGCCATCGGCTACGCGAGGAATTCTCTACTGGCACTATAATAATAAACGGATCTCACATTATAGCGAAAAGACAGGTTAAGTGTTAAGATTTTATTAAAATGAGGAATTATTAGTATTTAACCTGATTGGGTTGCTATAGTAGGCCTACAACCAGTGTGTATACTGCTTGCATGAAAAAACAAATTCTCTGACCGTGTCTGATGTCAGTCTTTGTCGACTTCTTCAACCCGAAAGATAGTGGGCTAGTCACCATGTTTGACACGCAATTACATACGTTTCGCGAAAAGACCTCATAACGCATGTGTATGCAAAATACCGTCTTTTTGCTATAATGTAATACCGGTAATGAACCTGTTTTAAGGTGTGTTAAATGACTTACGCATTGTTGTCTTTTTTGCGAATGAATCCTTTCATTTGTCTTACTTTCTAATATGCCATGTGAACGTAATAATATCTCTTCTTCGCAGCCAACATCCCAGACCGGAGAACTTGTTCAACAATTACAGACGAAAGATAGGGTGAGTACCTTGGGGGTTAGTTATTCAAATTGTATCAATGTTATTTAAATAATGCAAGATGCAATCATAATTTGTCACGGCGATGTGATGGCTTCTGAACGTACGATACGTTTTCTCTCGCCTCTAGTCTCGTCGCTAGTTGCGATCTTCCGTATTATAGTCGAACCCTCCCGGTTTCCGGACACCCAGGTAAAGGTAACCAGTAACGAAAAGTGTCCTAAAGTTAAACAAAGTCGTCCGGGTCCAAAAGTCGTCATGAACAAATAAACGGTAATCAGTTTCATACAAGTACGCACAACAGACGACATTAACTATTAGTAAGACAAGGTCTCCATGCGTTACTAAGTTAGTGGTTACACAAATAAGCGTCGATATGCGCCTACTAAACTAAAGTCAGTCATAAATGTAGCCTGAATCAGTGAATGTTCAGATGTTACAGTTTGACAGTCTGATGCTGTCACAAGAACAAGTGTCAAGACTGTAACGTCTAAACGTTCAGGCTATCATAAATGTAGCCTGAAAATCAGACGTTAATGTCGTGACAGTCTGAAGGATCGACACTAACGTCTGAAATCATGGAAAAAAATGATTTTTTAGCTTCTTTAATCTTAATGGAAGCTTGGGGAGATGAGATTCAAAGTTGTTCATGCAAGGTTACTTTATCAAACTACTTTTTACACACCTTGCGTTTCTTTTCTTTTGCCGGGGGTACGGTGTGGGGGGTTTGGCGGTCATGTTTGATGAGGCATGTCCAGGTTACATGGGGATTAGGATAGATGACGGCTGGGTGTTATTCACTGAGCCGCTGAGCATTGAGATGGCAAGCGAAAAAAAGTAGCATGGTACAGCGTTTATTATCATCAATTTGTACTTGCCCCGCCCCGGTCTCCCCTAGATCACCCTGTATATAATTATGTATGCCACAAATATATATGCATCCGGTATATATTTAGCGAGATGGGAAATACAAATGAAAAAAAGGAGGATGGTACAGCCATAAGCACAGTAAATCAGTGGAGAGGGGAGGCCGGAGGGGAGGGGTAGGGGGCCCGACAACGTATACTAAACACATAAAGTATTTAACTTCTGCTGGAATTAAGCGACAGGCACCGGCTTCAACCTCCAAGGCTAATTCTCGCGATGTGAGCCATGTTTGCTCAGTCTGTTCCGGAGTTGGTTGTTGTCATTGCATAATTCTTTATTTGTCGCGACTACATGGCAGTACAAGTCTTGTTTACTTATTGATGAAATAAATAAATTACTTAGAAATCGGACTTAGGCATTTACGGGGCCCGTCAAACGTGGTAAATGTGCGATATTGGGGGTTGAAGTGGGTGCCTGTCGCTCAGTTCCAGCGGGAGTTGGACACCTTGTGTGTTTAGTATACGTTGTGGGGCCCCTACCCCCCCCCCCTCCCTCTCCAGCCTCCCCCCTCCACTGATTTACTGTGCCTTTGGGTACAGCGTTTATTATCAATTTATACGTACCCCGCCTGGGTCTCGCTCTCCCCTTAATGTCTAGCCAATTGGCCTGAAGCAATACAATAATCGTTTGATCGGTTTGCCCAGCAGCCTCTGCTTAATCCCTAATCCCCTCTGCCTAGTACCACCCCCCCCCGCCTCATTTTAGATCATTTTAGATCATTTTAATGATACTAAACTCACATTTGTACTGCGATGTTATCCTGTTTTAAGACCCAAACAATATTTCTCCATGCTGACATTCCATTGGCAGCAAACGCACTTTCCCAAACAAATAAGAGATTATTTAATATTGTGGTAGTAGCTTAGACTACCCCCCATGCTGGGCTGGTGTTTCAGGCACCTGTGGATAGATAGATGGATCTAAGCACAGGCACTCTTATCTGCTGACAGAACCCCTGAAGTAAATAAACAATGCCTCACCCCCCCCCCCTCTCTTAAGCACCACATATAATAAAATTTTTTACTTCAGGGGTTCTGCCAGCAGATCTGAGCACCTGTGGACCGAAGCTTACTCAGTCAGATCCGGTATTATATTTTATTAGTTATTATTTGTCATTTCAGGTGTTGATTGTGCAGGAAAAAAAAATCCTCCAAAAACGAAATGGCACTGGTTTCCCGGCAACAGCGGGTGACGTCATCAGACACGTCGAGCACAGACTCGACGTTCGACGAGGAGATAGCATCGGCCAAAGAGAGCAGCGAGCCACATGTGTTCCATGGCGACGTCAGAGAGGGGCTGTGCCTCCAGGGCTTCCACGAGCTCTTCAAAGCCGGGGAGCTCTTTGACGTGGAGTTATTTGTGGATGGCCGCGTATTCTCCTGCCACCGTGCCCTCCTGGCTGCCTCCAGTGACTACTTCAGGGCCATGTTCACCAATGACCTGGCGGAGCGTGACCAGAACCGGGTGGCAATCAACGGTGTGAGCGCCACCTCCATGGAGCTGGTCATCGGCTACCTCTACAGCGGGGAGGTCATCATCCGACCAGACACCGTCCAGAATCTGTTATCGGCCGCCAACTTGCTCCGGTTGAATGACCTCTGCGAGGGCTGCGCCACCTACATGGGCAAGAAACTGGATGTGGAGAACTGCGTCGGGATCCATTTCTTCGCGCAGGCTCATGGCTGCGGACAGCTAGAGGCCGACGCCAAGGAGATCATGCTGGAAAGCTTCGACGACGTGGCTGACAATGCTGAATTTTTGGAGATGTCGGTGGATCAGCTGCTGGAGATCCTCACCTTCGAGGAAATCATAGCGGGCGAGGAGGAGATCTTCAAGACCGTCGTCAAGTGGGTCAGTGATATTTTCTTTATTTTCCTCTGTACCATTTTACGTTGTTTATTTATTATCTGCCTAAAGTATTTGATATTTTCCTCTTGACCCTTTCACGTTATGTATTTTAGATCTGCCGAAATAATTTAATTTCTCCCGAGACCCCCATATTTCTTTTCGACTCTGTCTTAGTTGACGATGGCAGCGGCAAGGCAATGCAGGCAGGCGGACACAGCTATTAAAACTAAAGAGGCACCTTAATTAAGCGATTGTGCTGCGTTAAATGCATTGTTACTCACCTGGCTGCCAACCCCTTGCTCCACAGGGCAGTGTATCCTGATTCATATTTATTTCTTAGTTCCCTTTCTATAAAACCGGTCATTCCTCCAAGCCGCTCCTCACCCCCTAAGCACTCACTGGCTCACCTCCGGTGGCGCCACCACAACCCCGCCTGCTCCCTCCACGCAGGCCTGGGATGCGGTTACAATCACGTTCATCTGTTATTCCCTCCTAGAATATATGAAATTTTAAATAACTACCACAGGTACAACACGACCCCGACCAGCGGACCCCCAGCGTGCCCACGCTCATGTCACTCATCCGCTTCGCCCTCAGGTACAACACGACCCCGACCAGCGGACCCCCAGCGTGCCCATGCTCATGTCACTCATCCGCTTCGCCCTCAGGTACAACACGACTCCGACCAGCGGACCCCCAGCGTGCCGACGCTCATGTCACTCATCCACTTCGCCCTCAGGTACAACACGACCCCGACCAGCGGACCCCCAGCGTGCCGACGCTCATGTCACTCATCCGCTTCGCCCTCAGGTACAACACGACCCCGACCAGCGGACCTTCAGCGTGCCGACGCTCATGTCACTCATCCGCTTCGCCCTCAGGTACAACACGACCCCGACCAGCGGACCCCCAGCGTGCCGACGCTCATGTCACTCATCCGCTTCGCCCTCAGGTACAACACGACCCCGACCAGCGGACCCCCAGCGTGCCGACGCTCATGTCACTCATCCGCTTCGCCCTCAGGTACAACACAACCCCGACCAGCGGACCCCCAGCGTGCCGACGCTCATGTCACTCATCCGCTTCGCCCTCAGGTACAACACGACCCCGACCAGCGGACCCCCAGCGTGCCGACGCTCATGTCACTCATCCGCTTCGCCCTCAGGTACAACACGACCCCGACCAGCGGACCCCCAGCGTGCCGGCGCTCATGTCACTCATCCGCTTCGCCCTCAGGTACAACACGACCCCGACCAGTGGACCCCCAGCGCGCCGACGCCCATGTCACTCATCCGCTTCGCCCTCAGGTACAACACGACCCCGACCAGCGGACCCCCAGCGTGCCTACGCTCATGTCACTCATCCGCTTCGCCCTCAGGTACAACACGACCCCGACCAGTGGACCCCCAGCGCGCCGACGCCCATGTCACTCATCCGCTTCGCCCTCAGGTACAACACGACCCCGACCAGCGGACCCCCAGCGTGCCCACGCTCATGTCACTCATCCGCTTCGCCCTCAGGTACAACACGACCCCGACCAGCGGACCCCCAGCGTGCCGACGCCCATGTCACTCATCCGCTTCGCCCTCAGGTACAACACGACCCCGACCAGCGGACCCCCAGCGTGCCGACGCTCATGTCACTCATTCGCTTCGCCCTCAGGTACAACACGACCCCGACCAGCGGACCCCCAGCGTGCCCACGCTCATGTCACTCATCCGCTTCGCCCTCAGGTACAACACGACCCCGACCAGCAGACCCCCAGCGTGCCGACGCTCATGTCACTCATCCGCTTCGCCCTCAGGTACAACACGACCCGACCAGCGGACCCCCAGCGTGCCCACGCCCATGTCACTCATCCGCTTTGCCCTCAGGTACAACACGATCCCGACCAGCGGACCCCCAGCGTGCCGACGCTCATGTCACTCATCCGCTTCGCCCTCAGGTACAACACGACCCCGACCAGCGGACCCCCAGCGTGCCGACGCTCATGTCACTCATCCGCTTCGCCCTCAGGTACAACACGACCCCGACCAGCGGACCCCCAGCGTGCCCACGCTCATGTCACTCATCCGCTTCGCCCTCAGGTACAACACGACTCCGACCAGCGGACCCCCAGCGTGCCGACGCTCATGTCACTCATCCGCTTCGCCCTCAGGTACAACACGACCCCGACCAGCGGACCCCCAGCGTGCCGACGCTCATGTCACTCATCCGCTTCGCCCTCAGGTACAACACAACCCCGACCAGTGGACCCCCAGCGCGCCGACGCCCATGTCACTCATCCGCTTCGCCCTCAGGTACAACACAACCCCGACCAGTGTACCCCCAGCGCGCCGACGCTCATGTCACTCATCCGCTTCGCCCTCAGGTACAACACGACCCCGACCAGCGAACCCCCAGCGTGCCCACGCTCATGTCACTCATCCGCTTCGCCCTCAGGTACAACACGACCCCGACCAGCGAACCCCCAGCGTGCCCACGCTCATGTCACTCATCCGCTTCGCCCTCAGGTACAACACGACCCCGACCAGCGAACCCCCAGCGTGCCCACGCTCATGTCACTCATCCGCTTCGCCCTCAGGTACAACACGACCCCGACCAGCGGACCCCCAGCGTGCCGACGCTCATGTCACTCATCCGCTTCGCCCTCAGGTACAACACAACCCCGACCAGTGTACCCCCAGCGCGCCGACGCTCATGTCACTCATCCGCTTCGCCCTCAGGTACAACACGACCCCGACCAGCGAACCCCCAGCGTGCCCACGCTCATGTCACTCATCCGCTTCGCCCTCAGGTACAACACGACCCCGACCAGCGGACCCCCAGCGTGCCGACGCTCATGTCACTCATCCGCTTCGCCCTCAGGTACAACACAACCCCGACCAGTGGACCCCCAGCGTGCCCACGCTCATGTCACTCATCCGCTTCGCCCTCAGGTACAACACGACCCCGACCAGCGAACCCCCAGCGTGCCCACGCTCATGTCACTCATCCGCTTCGCCCTCAGGTACAACACGACCCCGACCAGCGGACCCCCAGCGTGCCGGCGCTCATGTCACTCATCCGCTTCGCTCTCAGGTACAACACGACTCCGAACAGCGGACCCCCAGCGTGCCGACGCTCATGTCACTCATCCGCTTCGCCCTCAGGTACAACACAACCCCGACCAGTGGACCCCCAGCGCGCCGACGCCCATGTCACTCATCCGCTTCGCCCTCAGGTACAACACAACCCCGACCAGTGTACCCCCAGCGCCGACGCTCATGTCACTCATCCGCTTCGCCCTCAGGTACAACACGACCCCGACCAGTGGACCCCCAGCGCGCCGACGCCCATGTCACTCATCCGCTTCGCCCTCAGGTACAACACGACCCCGACCATCGGACGCCCAGCGTGCCGACGCTCATGTCACTCATTCGCTTCGCCCTCAGGTACAACACGACCCCGACCAGCGGACCCCCAGCGTGCCCACGCTCATGTCACTCATCCGCTTCGCCCTCAGGTACAACACGACCCGGACCAGCGGACCAGGGGCGTGTGCGTACACATGGCTTGTGTGTATAGGGGTCTTGGGCGTGCAGGGGACTGGTGTGTACACTAGACTTGTGTGTACAAGCGGCGTATGTACACGCCAGTGAAGGGCATAACGAGATGGGAATCAACCGAGATAAGTGACGAGTTGGGTGAACAAAACGAGAAGTTCCGTAATGATGTTTGATGACGTGCGGAGGAGCGGGACAGTGTAAATGAACTTCCATACGATGATGATGATGACGTCACGCACACACACGTGACGTCAGTGCTAATTATAGGATAACAGCCTAAAGCTCACCGTGGCTTTTGAAGATTTAGGTTTTTTTCCGTTCTCTTCGTTTTCGTTCTCGCTATATCTGTAATCCTAGGCACCGATGTTCTCAGCAGCGAAGGGGTTTTGTAATTAATGAATGAATTGATGGATTATTGGATGAGCCACGCGAAGCCTGGTTGACTAGACGCTGGCGGTTTAAGTCGTGTCACAAAGAGTCCCAACCGCACAGGGTCCGGTGCTGAAAAAGAGGTCACGTGACTTGGTGATCCACGTGATATACAAGACGTGGCCGTTCGCTTGCAGTGCTCTGCCATCAAACCGTTCGTAATTGTAATCGTAATGATGATAAAGGACGTAATAAATGCGCAATAGAAAATCAACCTGAACTGTAAAGAGAAAAACATATTTTAACAGAAAGAAGAATTTGTAATATAGGTAAAAACGAAACACCCGGTACATGTGTTATTTGTGCGTTGTGTTGTATTTGAATGTATTACACGATTACGTTATGACAACACTTTCCAATTTGCTTTCCCGCGGCCACGTTCTCTTGACTACAGGTCAACTACCATTGATGCATAGGCTTTTCCTTCCTTTCATTAAAACAACGTGGACATTCATAGTGTTAGAAGTCTCGCATATCTCGTTGGTAGATAAACACATGAACTCTATTGCCAACAGGGAGTAAATTTAATGCTCATACAACACTTTTCAGGCCAAAACTGATCAAAGCTGACAAAGTGTGCCATTCTAAAATTAAAGTCATAAATGCCGTGCACTCACGTTTCGGCCTATATTTTCCGCGATTGTGCTGCGATCGCTCTGAAAATCAATGACGTGACAAAGCAACACCGGGCAATTTGAATGATAAAAAACTTACGTTTGTACTTAGCCTGAAAATCAGACGTAAGTCTGTCTCACAACATTAACGTCTGATTTGCAGGCTAGTTTGTACTGCGACTATCCTTTTTTATGACACAAAGTATATTTCTCATAAATTCCCAGTTCACGATTGATGAAAATCCATGATCACGACGGTCGCCTAATTTATCCCATTGCCAGTTCACCCAGTTCATGGCAAAATGAAAAGCCCGTTTCGGATGAACAGAGATACCCATTGACCCCCCCCCACCCCACACACACACACACACCTCTGTTGCAGCACACTCCCTCATCCCTCACGTGACGAAGCAACACCGGGCAATTTTAATGATAGACTACCAAGCTAACGTTGGTACTGCGACGTTATCCTTTTTTATGACACAAAGAACATTTCTCCGCGCTGACACTCCATTGGCATTTATGATTTTGACTTTTTAGTGTGCTGCAACAGATGATGGGGGGGGGGGGGCGGGGGGCGGGGGGAGGGACTGGGAGGAGGGGTATATCATGTCATATTCTACGCGCACTTCGTTCGCCAGAGGGCTCGCGGGTGGCGCACGTGCGGCCGACCGATAAGTTTGAGTGAGCAGGCTACTTTCGGTCTGTCAACGATCTCTTGCCATATAAGTTGTTTCCAATCGCGTTTTTTTGGCTATGACTAAGCAGTGCAAGGTCTGGGGGTGTACCACCCACAACCGAGCTGGAAAGGCGCTGTCATTTTTTGAATTTCCCGTGAATGAGGAGCGGTTACAGCGTTGGCTCGCAGCCCTAAAGCTCCACCATCCCCTTCGTACGTCCCCATCATCAATGCACAAATATTCTACCCGACATTAGGGGGTGGGTGTATACCACCTCCCATAAATTTTTAAAGAGGTCTGTCACCTATACTTTTTTTTAGTTTCCATGTCTCAATATATGTTTCTCAATAACTCTCAAGTTCTAGCAAATTCTATGAAGCGGTTTTATTTAAAAGACAAAAAATGTATCTGACATGCGTTATGAAATCTGCCAACCTTTGTTGCGTCATATTCGGAGTTGCCTTATATATGCATAACAGAAGTCAGAACACCCCTTCCTTTACTTTGCATAACGAATAGTCAAACTGGCTAAAGTTTGTGATAAATATATTTAAAGTACTGCTATGACGTCATTCTATTGTCTAAAGGAAGCGGAAGCGAGAGATGCAATGTACATCTTAAAAGAACTCTTATTCACGCTACATGGACCAGGTGAGGCTCAGCGACCGTACTTTAATTCAGAGAATACCCGTGTAACAGTTCATTCTTGAAAAGATATGTACTCGGCTTGCGCCTCGTACATTCTTTTTTAAGAATGTACTGTTACATGGGGGGTGCCGCATGTGCTCTTTGACATGGCGGGGAGGCAAGGGGTATTTCTGTTGCTCGGGAATGGGCTTTTCATTTCACCGTGAACTGAGAATGAGGAAAAAAATTCTTTGTGAACTGGGAATGGGATATTAGCCGACCACCGTGATCGAAGATTTTCATTAATCGTGAACTAGGAATTTTAATATTAAATAACCGTGAATTGGGAAATGGCCAATTTATATCATGTATCCTCCTCTTCCATTGTATTCTCCTTTTAATTCACCGTGACCTGGGAATAAAGAAATGTATTCTCCGTGACGTGTGAAGACGACCCCCCCCCTTGGCCCCCACCCCTGACATGCCTGAGAGAGCGAACCGTTGTGATGAAAATAATACCCCTATATTTGAGCGGACATTTTAAAACTTACGACAGGTTAAATATAAATTAAATATTTTAAAACTACACCCGGCGCACAATTCGAATTCCAAGAATTTTGCGCCGGGTGGAAAATTCGATCAGTCGGTCCTGCTATTTCGATGAGCCACATGACCTCGCCCTGATCTACATATGTGCATGTGGTAGCAGAGCTATACGGACAGCGCAGGACAGGGGTTGAGGGACCATGGTTAATTAGTTAATTAGTTAGTTAATTGTCCGCCGGTGGAAAATTCGATCAGTCGGTCGGGCTATTTTGATAGGCTACATGACATAGCCATGTGGCCTATTTCACGTACATCTATGAGCTTTTAGCCGTCTAGCACCCGTTTCCCGAACGATTTTGCCAGCTGGCTTACCGTAGACGACTAAGCGTAGTCGGCTAACCTCGTTCTCAGCCGTTGCTATGCGTTGCGCTGGGAATCCCCCGTGGGGATTTCGTGTTTGTTGGATAGACGAATTCGCAAATCATAAAGTCAAAGTCATAAATGCCGTAGCGTGTCGTTTCGGCCCATAGCATGGAGAAATATTATTTGTGTCTTAAGAAAGGATAACCTTGCAGTACACACGTAAGTTTGGTATCATTAAAATTGCACGGTGTTGCTTTCTCACGTCAGTGATATTTAGAGCGATCGCGACAAATTCGTGGAAAATATGGGCCGAAACGACACGCTACGGCTTTTATAACTTGGACTTTAGTAATATGTTCAGATTATTCCAATGTGAGGCGCCACTGCATGTGCAATGCATTCTGGGTATTATTTTGGCCTTTGCGAGCTGTCAAGATGGCGTCATCGTATTTTGACAACAGATTTTGTAGACACTTAAACATGCAATAGCGTTATCTATGTAACAACAATGTTACGTAATCTGGATGTAAGTTAGATATGTTCATTAATTGTATACATGCCTTGCCAATAACCTAGAAATATGGCATTTATCCCCATAGAAAAAAATAACATTTATCCCCATAATAAAAAGATAACACCGAAATATTTCCACGGGGTCACTACATTTTTGTATTTTGGATGTGAAGTTCGGTGTTGGACCCTTGAACACGTTTCACCCAAAATGCATGGCCCTAAATGCCAGTGGCAAAAATATGATGCTAAACATGTTACCATGTTCCTGTTAGCTTACTTCGTGGGAAATATCACGTCATTTTTTTTTGTTCTATTGTGTAGCCTGTAGAGATATATAGGGGGGCGGGCGGAGGTAAGGGGGATCGTGGTCCCAGAACACGAAGAATTATTTCCCTCATTCCCAGTTCACGGTAAAATGAAAGGCTCATTCCGGAGGAATTAAAAGTCATTACGGAAGCTCTGAACTGGTGGAAGTCTTTCTGGTATCATTTGGACCACATCCGTGGGATGGTGTCAATAATTGTCTACACAATCTTTGATGGTGTCCCCAATAACAGTGAGAAAAGAACCACATCCCAGGAACCGCAGACAAATCAGTCATTGAAATAAAGCTGGCAAGGACATAGCCCGTAGGGTAACGTGCGCGATTGTTTCTTCGATTCAAACTAGAATCAAAATAAATAATAATAAATAAATAAAATATTTCGCCGATATTGAACAAACAATGCCGTTTTTCATTAAAGAAATCCACAGGATTCTCACGGTAGCCGACTAACCTGTGTACGTGAAATAGGCCACAAATCTACATATGTGCGTGTGGTAGCACAGCTAGACGGACAGTGCAGGACGGGGTAGGGGGACCATGGTTACTGGTGGATACAGGGGGCTCAGACCAATCCTGTCTCTCGCATTGCAGCGGTGTGGATTCTCCCGTTAGTTTTTCGTTAGTTAGAACAAACTTTCCTTGGTAGACCTACACCAAAAATGTGGAATTGTTTTTAAAAATTACCGAGTGATCGACTTCACCCGCCTATGATCGACTTTACCCGCCTATGATCGAATTTAGCTGGATTCGCACTGGCCTTTTAAAACCGTCACTGACATTAACATTTACGCCATATTCGCTAGAGGGCGGCACTAAACAGAAGACGACCCCGTATTGAAATATGTACTGCTTAGGTAGTGATGCGTTGCTGCAGTCCTCGCCGAGAAACAGTCACAAAGTGATCGAAATATGCCGACCTTCCTTACTTTTCTAGCAACGCGACATGTATTCTTGAAATTGACATGCGACATGGCTAACCCCCCCACCCCCCCCCCCCCACCCCACCCCCTCCTAAAGGGCCCTAAGTATGCATATTGAGTATACATATAAGACTTATAATGCCAGGAAAATTTCGGTATTCGGGATTGGGTGCTTATGTTCCTGGTGAAGCGGGAAAAACGATAATTTTTTCCGTGATCTGGAAATCAGCGCTCCCCCCCCCCCTCATTCATCAATGGAATCAAACTATTTTCCCCAAAATCTCAGCTACAAAATTCACACAATGAAAGTTTAGTCAATTTATATCAGACAAAATATCATACCTGGAGTTTCAATGAGGTAGGCATACAGGGGTATTGGACTTCATTTCTGAATCAGTGAAATAATTCTTCGGGAACTGGGAATGGGATATTAGCCGACCATCGTGATCCATGATTTGCATCAATCGTGAACTGAGAATTTTAATACTAAATATCCGTGAATTGGGAAATTTATATGATGTATCCGCCCCTTCCATTGTATACGGGGAGTTCTCCATTTAATTCATCGTGACCAGGAAATAAAGAAATGTATTCTTCGTGATGTGGAAACAAGACCCCCCCCCCTCCATACAGGTCACCATAGCCGACCTCTGGCCACTTGGTTGGGTCTTTCACCCACTTTCCTGCTGGCTGCTTGTAAGGGCACTGCTCAATGCCAGCAACCTGCAGCTTGCTGCTATATCTTCTCTTGGCTTCATTAAGAAGGTTGTCAATATTTTACCAAGGCAAATGTGAATCCGAAGATTTAGGGAAAGCAATATTGAATCTCCAAGATGAGGATTGTTCAAGACCGGGCGCGAAAAAAAAACGTAATAATAATATCGCGAATATCGAGGAATTCATCAACTGCTATGACGGATCGCGGTAAATAGAGAAAGGGTCTTCATGTTGAACCAGAAATTGTACGGATAACGATCCCCAAATATTGCCAACAGCTAATAGCGCATCTCCAAGAATTCCTGGATGCCAATCGCCGAGATAGGAAAAGGTATCCCTCCCCTCAAACTTGTGTCGACACAACTTTATAATGTGTATAACTGATGAGCCTATGTTAATCCTACATAAATCTTTAATTTTGGTTATTGAAATTATGCCTTTTGCGGCTATTTTTGTTCTGATGTCTATAAATGGGACATAATCACACAAGGAAACCAGTAATATTAAAAATAAATTGTGGCATGTTTATATATATATATATTTATCAAGAATCTGCCAGTTTAATTATAATACAGCATCAATAATCATTCAGCGTGTATGATAATTATGATAGTGATTTTTTTATTTTTTTTGCTGACAACATGTGGTTTAAATGAAAGCTGTAGGCATTTCAAATGTCATTTGAAAATGATAACACAGTAGTAGACACAACAAGTAAGTGATGGTACAAAACATCAGATGTATCTTTTTCATACTTCATTTTCATCAGATTTCCTGTTTATGGCTGTCCAACTCGCGACATGTAATAACAAAACAAGAGAACAACAAACTATTAAACATAACAATTAGTATATAAGGAAACCAGTAATATTAAGAGATTGCGGCAGGTGTACAATATATATAGATGTTTTAACCAGCATAGACATCACAAAAAACAATAAAGGGATCATCATTATATATTTTACATTTTCTTAGATTCATTTCGTCTGTTCTCCTGCTTCAACTTCAGAGAAAAGAGAACGTTTCTTTAATAATAAATCCATACTAAACGCTCAGTTGCTAATGTTGATTAGAATGTATTCCACTGCTTTATAAGCCGAGTTGATGAATTTTTAACTAAAATTGGCCCCTATGGTTCAATAGGCTACAACAAACGTCAACTTTATTCTCCACACACTCGATACTTCATGACAAACTTTATTCATGACCTTTGCAAATTCATACAGTTTTATTCGAGTAGTGCTACTGTTTAGAGTTTTATGCATTCTGTTAACTTTCTCAATTCTTCATCTATTTAGTTGTTTCAACTACATACTTGCACTGATGTCTAATTCATATTTGCATACTTTGCACTATTTTATTGGTATGTTCAGCTGACTGCTTAGTTGCCGGACAGTCCGTTTCACTATAATAAAAAAGCTAATTATACCAGTTGAAAAATAATTAGTTATAGAATAAAAAATACAGTATGTATTTTGTTCCTCATAATCTGATATCTATGTCTATGAATATCACATATGGGGCAAAAATGTAGATGCAAATTATGTGCTAATTCCTGCTGCTGTAGTAATTAGGGGGCATTATGAAGGCAAGCGGGGCTTCTCACCCTTTTCAGCCCCAACCCTCTCCCCTTCTATCACCCTCGCCTGACCCCTAACCCCATGTTCACCCGCGGCTCCCTCCTGATCACTGACAACGCCCGAGCTGACGCTCCGATTGGCCTAAATTCACCAGCTCGGCGCACCGACCACGCAGGCAGGCACTGGATCCAGACGCCACTACTCACTCCGTCAGGACCGGATCGTGCGGACTCTCCTATTGTACCTCCCACCCACCCTGACACTGGATTATCACTGATTGAGCCATCAGGCCCTCTTTTGTATATGGATATATTCAATATTGCTTAGTTTATTAGTTTTAGCTATTAAAATCTGTACATGCCAAGATGAATTTGTCATTCTTTTCACCATCGCCGCAAGCTCTCCGAATAATGATTGTAAAATTACAAGTTCAAAGTGTCAACTTCTGACATAGAGGAACATGGGGCAAAATGACCACCTTAACTTTATTTGTATTATTGGGGGGACAAGCAATGCTATAAAAAGTGCTAAATTTTGGTAAACTGACAACAGTAGTATTGTGACTAACATTGCTTGGATACATACGAGTCACCCGAAAACGAATTGTAAAATTTTGCACCAAAAACATGTTTTATGTCACAGTGGGTCAGTTTGTCCCCCTAAAGGGGCAAAATGGTCAGCACATTATTTCAGCATGTTAATGCGTGAATTGAAAAGCCTAAGAAGGCAAACTCCTAACTCTCTGGAACAGTTTGACCCAGAAGGATAACACACAGAAATTACAAATAACGGTTACGTCAGCAGAGGCGGATCGGTCGGGGGGTGGGGGGGGGCACCCCCTTCCCCCACTCTTTGCCATTTTTCAGTGCAAAATTTAGGCCATATGAGGCGTAGAGTAGCTTACATGAGGTCCTACTGTCCAACATACCCTGGGCAGGGGCGGATCCAAGAGGGGCCGACCCGGCCCCGTCCCCACTTTTTAGGGCCGAAATTCTTATAATTTATACCATTTACCATATGAAAATCAAAACCACCCCGCCCCTATCCAGCATATCCGTATCCGACTCTGAAACCGGCCCCCCGTATCCAGCTTTTCTGAATCCGCCATTGCAGGCAGTGGGGGGGGGGGGTATGCCGCGGTGAAGCCCCCCCCCACACCTTTTTTCTCATCACCAAAATCCGCTCTGTGAACGCCCATTTTCAAAGCTCCCCCCACCCCCCCTCCAATCGCCAGTTTTAAAATATTCGGTCTATTAGGGTATCTTTTTTATCATAAAATTTGTATAACGGTGCCCCCCCCCTCCTCCCCCCCCCCCCCCCCATCTGCGTCTTATCCTGACGAGCTGCTGGAAGGAATGACCCTTAGCTGTCTCCTAGGTTGATGACGTCTCGAAATCACCCGGGCCTTGCCACACTCTTTCTGTTAGTGGTGACCGTAGCGGGGCATCAACAATCAACCCTTCCGGCTCCCTGGGGCGCATTGCGGCGCTGCCACCTGTATTTAAGAGTTATATATTTGTTCCTGTTTGTTACGTGATACCTTAACAAATCTACATGGGCGCTGAAGTAGAGAGCTGACCTTCGTTACCGAAGCATAATACTATGGGTTGTTACCATCTATGGTAAACACCGGAAGACAGTGGAACTCAGTGAATACAAGGTCGAGAATTTGACACGAAGGAATTGACACGATCAACGACTAGTCCAAGTCAAGCCCCAAACGTAAATCAGATGCGGAATACACTGCGCCGTATTTTTCATACAGCGGTCAAATGTTAAGGTTACGTACAGGGGCAAAAAAAGGGAGAGCTGTGCGTCGCTGGAAGCTTCAAGTGCAGAGAGTTGTGTATGCCAGGGAGCTTGAAGATGGGAGAGTTTGCATCCCAGGGAGCCTGAAAAAGGGAGAGCTGGGCGTTCCTGGGGGCCTGAAGAAGGGAGAGCTGGGCGTCTCAGGAGGCTTGAAGAAGGGAGAGCTGTGCATCCCAGAGAGTTTGAAGAATGGAGAGCTGGGCGTTCCAGGGGGCTTGAAGAAGGGAGAGCTGTGCGTCCAAGGGAACTTGAAGAAGGGAGAGCTGGGTGTTCCGGGGGGCTTGAAGAAGGGAGAGCTGTACGTCCAAGGGAACTTGAAGAAGGGAGAGCTGGGCGTTCCAGGGGGCTTGAAGAAGGGAGAGCTGTGCGTCCCAGGGAGCTTGAAGAAGGGAGAGCTGGGCGTTCCAGGGGGCTTGAAGAAGGGAGAGCTGTGCGTCCCAGGGAGTTTGAAGAAGGGAGAGCTGTGCATCCCAGAGAGTTTGAAGAATGGAGAGCCGGGCGTCCCAGGAGGCTTGAAAAAGGGAGAGCTGGGCGCCCCAGGAGGCTCAAAGAAGGGAGAGCTGTGCGCCCTAGGGAGCTTGAAGAAGGCAGAGCTGTGCATCACAGAGAGCTTGCAGAAGGGAATGCTGGGCCTCCCAGGAGGCTTAAAGAAGGGGGAGCCTGGCCCCCCAGGGGCTTGAAAAAGGGAGGGAGCGGGGAGGGGCACTATTATACAAATCGGGTGTGGGGGGTTCGCGGGTGCCTCAATACCCGAGAGAGCGGATATTTGTGAGGAAAAACATATAGAGCGAATATTTTGGAAAATTGGGATTGGAGGGGGGGGCGTTTATAGAGCGGTTTTGGCGGTGAAAAAGGGGGGGGGGGGCTCTACCGCGAAACCCCCAAACACAGCAATGTATAAAACACAAAGATCCCATCCCGCGGGTCTGTTCTACTATACAACTTCGTGAGTTCCACGCCTCAGGTGGTCTAAATTTTGCATTGAAAAATGGCATTGAGTGGGGGTCTACCACCGCCCCCCCCCCCCCCCACCGCCTGATCCGTATTTGCTGACGTAACCGTTATTTGTGATTTCTGTGGGCGATCATTCTGGGTCAAACTGTTCCAGAGAGTTAGGAGTTGCAATATTTTGCCTTGTTAGGCTGTTCAGTTCACTTATTAACATGCTGAAATAATGTGTTGACCTTTTTGCCCCATTAGGGGGACAAAATGGCCCACTGTGACATAGGACATGCTTTTTGTGCTAGTAAAAATGTTGTTCGTGTCACTCGCATATATTCAAGCAATATTATTCACAACACTACTGTTGCATGTTTACCAAAATTTGGCTCTTTTTAGGGCATTGCTTGTCTCCCAAAATATACAAATAAAGTTAAGATGGTCGTTTTGCCCCATATTCCCCTACATCGTTTTTTTCTTCAAGCATATTTGTGATCATCAACGACGTTCCAATTCAGTTGACATATCATCCAGTTTGCTAAAGATAATCGTTTCTGTCAGAGTATACATATTAAATTGGATGTGGGTAAAACGGCCCACTGGGTCAGTTTGCCCCAAGCAGCATGGGTCATTTTGCCCCTATTAGTAACATTTGACCGCTGTATGAAAAATATATTCCGCATCTGATTTACGTCTGGACTTGAACTTATCTTTGATCGTGTTAATTTAGTATCCACTGAGTTTTATTTTCTTCCAGTGTTTACCATAGATGGCAACAGCCCAGAATCTGTTACTTCGGCCACGAAGGTCAGCTGTCTGATTCAGCGCCTATGTCAATTTGTTATGAACGAAATCTTCGATTTCCGGAATCTATCACTTTGTCCGTTTGTTAACACGAAAATTGAAAATTTTCGTCCTATGTCGGTGTGTACCGTTTTTCTGTCTGTCTGTCTGTTTTTCACTTGACGCATTATCTGTCGAATGCTTTAAGATATCGACTTCAAAATTCACAAATAATCTGGAATGGCAATCGTCAGGTTAAGTTCGTAGATGGGTCATGTAGGTCAAAGGTAAAGGTCACAGGAATTTTTCAAAATTCGCTTAACCATTGAAAGATAGGACCAAAAAACGGAAAAGTCGCTATAACGTTCGCAGTTTCCATTTAATCACGCTGCAAATTATTTCACGTATTGGGCCTATTAATACCTTCTATATCGTTATTCATTTGTTCAAATCGCCCAAATAGTTTTCCCGCTAAAAATTCCCAAAGTTTAACATGGGACCCTAAGGGAGCATTTTGGCGGGAAAATGGCCTCCCCAATCTCTCCATGAAGGGGACATGTCAGACAAACGACCCCTTGTGTGATACATGACATTAGTATTTGGGCGCAAAGTACGATATTGATCAAGGTCATGCTTCCAAGGTCAAGGTCACAACAAGGTCAATGTCACGAATCATGTTCTTCTTCGCAGCTCCGTTAATATTGGCTCTAGATATGCGCAGTTTGTCTCAAATTATTCTTCTGAGAGAGGCACAAAAGAAATGTGATTTCACCTCACATTTATAGCTTCTAGCTATTGGATGGTTAAATTTGGCCCGAAGAAAAATCGCTGTGCCTACATAAATGCAGATAGATTTCCTGTATGTCGTGGAATGGGTACCAATACTACTGACATCATGTGTGCCAAATACCATTCAAATCAGACCAGTGCTTTGCACGCCAAAAATAATACGGCGCGCTGACATTTCGGCCTATACTCTGTCAGTAATGTATGTACATAGTCGGCACTCGCTATATATATTCCAGTTGCACATATCCCCAGATTTTCGTGGACGTTCTCGTTCTCGTTCTCGTTATGGCGAAAATCGCCATCATGTCGGTCAGTTCTGTTTGTGTGTGTGTGTGTCTGTCTGTCTGTCGACACAAACACTGTCGAACACTTGCAGCTATAGTTGTCAAAGTACGCGAACAGATGCCAGAAGTCTAATCTCAGGCCAAGTTCGTTACCGGGTGAAATCGGTGGGACGTCGACGTCACGGTGACGTCATACGTCCAAAACACATTTTCCGCCCTAACTCGCTTAATATTACAGCTAGAAACACGAAATTAGTGTCTATATACTCGTCTCCTCAATATATTTTTCATTACTACCATTCAATTTAATGTAGGAGCAATAATTTTCACGCTACAAGCTTTGGACATTTTGAAATTTTTCACACCAATTTTTTTTTAAATCTCAAAGCGATTGTCACGTGACTTTGCAGGGACATTAAAGGTACCACTCAGGTACCGTATGTCAAACATTATAGTGATCCCATCAATAGTGTCCGTTTCCAAGGCGACGAAAGTCCCTATTATGAGCCAATGGAAGTTGTGTCCCCCGATTTTGACAACTTGCCGTAGAGGTATCTCCACACCGCTTGGCAGGGACATTCGGTCCGCCACCTAGACAGACTATGCCAAAAATTACGGCGATCGAACTGGTAGTATTCGTTTCCAAGGCAACGGAAAATCCCATTATGAAAGATACAAATTTTACTTTTTTCCATGTTCGGTGCAGTTAAAATGCACATAGCCTCACGCTACTTGATACAGGCTACCTAGGGGTCGGCCTTATTAATTATTTGCAAGATGAATGCAATCGGACAATTACTTTTTGTTTCCATAGGAACGCAAAAAATGGCCCAATGGTAAACGATTTTTGACATTTGTGAAATTTACCATGAGCCAAAAAGAAACCGATAAGCCACGCAACTCATCTTTGACACAAACATTACTTAAGGTTGTATCTTAAAATTTGTTACATTTCAGCAACCCGGGTCAAGGGTCAAGGTCGTGTCCTTGACTATTGTAAATGTCGAGTGCTCGGTTGTAACTCAACAACTGAAAGACATCTGAGCACCAAACTTGCCCTGGTGGATAGGGGTGACGTAACTTATGCCAAATCCAATCTCAACTTGAACCCAGAGTGCGCAACGTAACGGTGCCAGAGCGCCTGGAAGTTGGAGGTTCGAACCCGACTTTTTCAATTTTTAAGCTATCGCCTTCCAACATTTACCACATACTGGGTCATAAATTAGGATAAGTTATCTCGTAACTGGTCATTTCAATTTAAAATTAACGAAATTCACGGTGCCCTCAATATTGACCGTACAAACTTGAAAATGGTATAGGACCCTGAGGAATTGTATCGCCCTTCAGGGAAAAATATGGCTAAAATTTGCCGTTAACAGTTTTGCATAAATCGACTAAAATACCATTGCAATGTAGTAAACTATACGGCGTTTCTGTTCGCCTAACGCGACTCCCCTCTCGCCGCCCCCACCCCGGCCTTCTCTATGCCCACCAATACACACACGCATTTTGCCTTTGATGCGCTTCACTGGCGCACACTCCTGCCCTTGTCCACACCCACCCCGTACCTTACACCCTACCCTGTGTATTGCTCACCGGTCCGCTGGCGTTCTGCTGCTTGCTGCATGGTGCTTTTACCGTGAAGCGAGAGCCGCCTTGTTCCCCCCCGCGCGGGCTCCGACTGAGGTCGAGGTGACAGCAATTGCATCAGCATGGGAAGCTACGAAACGCTGTAATTTCTTTAATAATCGGCCCAGAAGGTCCCGGTTTAAATTAAAATGTCTAGCAAGACGACACCCATGCATCATTCATGCATCATCAGACGTATCTTAAGGTCGTATCTTAAAATTGGTTATATTTCAACAACCTGGGTCAAGGGTCAAGGTCGCCTCCTTGACTATTGTAAATGTAAAGTGCTCGGCTGTAGCTCGAAAACTAAACAACGTCTGACCACCAAACTTGCCCTGGCAAATCCAAACTCAGCTGGAACCCGGAGTGAGAAACGTAACGGTGCCAGAGCGCCTGGAAGTTGGGGGTTCGAACCCGACTTTTGCAATTTTTGGGCATTTTTTTCGCGCCTCTAAAGTTTCGGTTCCTTTTTGGGACTTCGGTTACATGTTCGAATTTGGAACTTCGGTTACGTTGAGTCCGAAACTTTGTTTCGCACACAAAGTACCCGAAACTTTGTTTAGGACACAAAGTAACCGAAGTCCCAAAATTCTGTTTGCACCCAGGCATTGCACCCAGGGAGCTCACTCTTCGTTATGACCCCTTCTTTGTCAATGTCAGTCAGTGAAATAGGTCGCCGCAGCGATACACGTAATAAATAAATCTTTCCTAGCTCGGCGGGCCGACGCCCCCAAGCCGTCACGGTCTGCCTGCCCCCAAAAAACATTCCTTTTCACCCCTTTTTGCTGGGGCCATAAATCATAGGGCGCGGACGGCAAACGCGGGGCGAAGGTTTGTGGTGAGGTATGTCAGTCAGTGAAATGGGTGCCTGGAGCGACATACGTAATAAATAAAGCTTCGTAGCTCGGCGAGCCGAAGCCCCCAAGCTGTCACAAGCCTAATAGTGTATGTAGCGAACCTTTGGGCCATTATAATCCTATCCTGTATCACGTGTCTGTATGACGTATATCGTGTCTCGTATCATGTTTTATCACATGCTCAGCGGGCCGACGCCCTCAAGCCGTCTCAGATTAGGGTTGCCTGCCCGAAGAACACGAGCAGCCAGCCGCCCCTTCCACACCGGGTGCCAATTGATGCCGGACAGAGCTGACATTTGTGGTGAAAGAGATACCCCTATAGAGGGAACATTTTAAAACTTGCGACCGAGGATTGAGGAAGAACGTTCTTTCACAGAGCGGGTTTGCCGTGACAAGGGGGACTGCATGGAACTGCAACATTTTGACGGTAAAACGGTAAAACGAATTTTCAGGGTGAAATGCCTCTAATTGCGGGCGGGTTTCGGAGGTGAAAAAGAGAGGGGCTTTACTGCGCCCCACCTCTCCCCCCCCCCCCCCACCCCCTCCCCCGCTCGTAGTTTGCGATTATCTAGATAACCGACCGATACCCAGATCAGCTGCTAGTTGCAGTAAATTTATTCCACTCCCCTCATTTGGGTGATTGGCAGATAAGGACACATTACGTCGCCTAGAATAAACATATCACCTTCAGTCTTGCACAAACGTTTCGTCTACTATACCAAATCTAAAGATTATTACAAGGCATTATTTTACAAACTGGCGAATCAATTCTGTCGTGTTCAATCAGCCGCAGGGCGCGTATCTGTGTACCGATAGATTTATTAATTTAAATGTTTGGGCCCTGTAGTACAAATATAATACATAGATACATGGCAAGTGTTCATTGGCTTAAATCAATTGGTTCAAATTGAAGATATTTCATTACAGTAACATGTGAATATTTACAGGGTGTATAGGCCAACATACAGCCATACATATCATGAGCTTTTTTTATCGTCAGGCCGTTTTGCGTCACATCTAATGACAGATTGTTCTCGATACGCTTCAGTAACAACGGGGAGGGCGGGTTAGGGGCTTTTACCCCCCCCCCCTCCCTTACACACACACTCGTATACGCAGACGTCCGTGGCGCCCTTCAAGCGCCGACACTAATGTACATAGGAGGACATACAAACAAACATACTAAAATAGACTATTGTCAGTTGCAACGCTGTAGCATCAATACTGCGCGAGCGGTGGTTTGTCTAACCAAGAAAATGCACGAAGTCGATTTCCCCACTCACTTATGATGGCCAACGGCAACTGAGCTATGAAGGTACCGCTCTCTGTAGTGACCGGGTGCCCACGCCAAGCACACTGTCTGAAGTCTGCGCAAATGCATTTTTATCGATGATTGATCCCTACGAACTGCCGCAAAGATCGCAGCTATAGCTTGCTTATTTTGGACACATGTTCCAATTTGGCCAAGAATCTCTATACTTTAGCATTGGGCTTACATCCGTTGACATGAACACGTCAACGTGACGTCATAAGACGTCGCTGACGCTTACCAAAACGTAGCAAATTGGCTTCTAATTTGCCAGTTTACTTACTTATGAACTGACAGTGATGAAAACTATTACTAAATTAGGTGAACACGAAACGAGTCCACAATGACGTCGGCTCACTTTAACTACGACGTCATTTTTGACGCACACATTTAGGGACCGCAAAGAAATTTACGAATGGCTGTACTTGTCCCTGTGTATAATGTACAATATACAAATAGACCGAAGTCACTATGACGTATCCAGTGGCCTTTGTAAAACACATCATGATGACGTCATGGCATGACGGCAAAGTCAAAATAATAAGAAGCTAACGTTTTGCCCGACAACCCCAAAATGTTGACCAGCACGGTATTATGCGCATCAGCCTTTCAGATATGGCTTGACGAAACTACGTTTTTCTTTCCTGGTTATTAGCCGCAAAGATTGTTTTTCCGATTTTTGACGAATTTTCTAACTTATCCAGAATCTCTATACTTTATCATTGGGCCACTGTTTCGTTGCCATGGAAAATGAATTGGAAAGCGAAAGGGACACGCGTCCGCCATGTGCGTGCCCTAAGCCTTTTGTATGCGTCAACATCTCCCACCATTGTAAAGGAAAGTGAAATCGTCCAACCAAAAGTACGTCATATTGAGTGAAGTTTGATTATCTCCATAGGGTCCCATGTTAAACGATTTCGTCTATATACCAAATAGTAATAAGGTTACTTAACCATGTTTAAAGCTGATGGCTCAGCTAAGTAATATCCATCCAAAGCTGCAAGCATAGAGTGAGATCTGAAATAGGACGCCCATGGGAGCCGTACTAGCACCAAAAATCTGTAACTTTCATCATTGGTCAAATTTTGAAAAATGCCTCTGACGTCATTTCGTGCTAGAATTCCATATGGTAAACTCAGTGGCTATTGGGGTATTGGTTTAATCAAAGAACAAATCACAGTTTGACGAAGAGATGAGAGATTGAGGGGTTTAACATATGAAGTGCCATAGAGAAATGCAGTCACCCCTGGAACCGGAAGTAAGATAGGAAGGTTTCGTTTTTAGTTGGCAGTTATGCGAGGAACTCCTCGTTCTACAATATATCGGTACTCTTGCATTTTCCCGATTTTTTTCTCGAATTGTTTGCGGTTATTTTGTAGGAAGCAAAAGTGACGTCACCGTGACGTCACCTGTATCGGAAAGAGTGATTATTAGATAGAGGTCATCTCTATTCATATTTCTATGACCTATTAGAATATCATAGCGATAGCTTGATGTTATTTATGTCAAAAAGCAAAAAAAAACTGGCAGATGTCATTTAGCGCAGTTTTCCCAAAAACCTAAAACCTGCTTTTACTCGAAAATGAGTGTGACGCATCAAAAAGTAGACAATACTCGAAATCTGCGCTAACATATTAACGACACCCCAAGTGACATAGAAAAATCAATTTTCTCATTAACAAACAAGCCCCCAAACACACACAAATATTTACAAACCAGACATAGCAGAATATTGACAGAGGTCTTTAGACTGCTGTCAGTAATAAAGGAAGTTCAAACATAATTACCGGGCACGTCATCTTATAACACCTCATCCCCAGACAAACCATTTTCGGACACGTTATCTACAGACAAATATCTTTTTGGACAAATTACTACAGGACACGGCACACCAGACACATCCATTCGTGAAAAGGAATGTAGGGGGCCCAAACTGTTTAATCTCACTGTTACACGGGCATTTAGTTTTTTAAGCAGATTGCTTGTGGTTTATTCACTTGCCTTTGCTCTGTGACAGCTGCGTTTTGTGACAGATTGGTAGACCTGATCGTGAACATTTCTTCAACATTATTTTCTGCAAATCAATGAATGTTGTCGTTTAAGTAATAGACGGAGGTTGCATTTACTGTGCAGAATAATCGGAGAGCAACCATAATGGAAGAAGACCTTGGAGGGAATGCCAGCCGAGAAGAGATCGCGATCGCCTTCGCTTACTATTTCTTACTGTCCTTTTAAAGAGGAAATTTAATTAGTGCTTTGGTGAATGGATGCAAAGTTCAGTAGTTAGCGGAGTAGTCAGCAGCGGGCTTGTTTGTTTATTTAATGTATTCCAGGTCCGTAGGCAGCATGTGGAGAGGGCAGAGGTTCGGTATGTGTGAAGATCTGTGAACACACCCCTCCGATTGACGACATTATATATGTTGATGCGCAATAAACGCATCATGCTCCTCCGACTCCCCTAGATTGTGGCTTTTATTCTGACAGAAGGTGTGAGGTACGTCTCCCTCTAATACACCCCTTCGTCATACGGCCTGTGTGCTCTTGTGTACGTTTAAAGTTGCATATCAAGCTCTCTCCTGCCAAAACTCAGCCTAGGCGACATCACAATTTGCTGAAAACTCGATTGTTTCATTCTATAAATTCACGGCGGGGGACGTGCCAGGAGAGCTAGAGTCTGGTGGGCGTCGGTGGGCGAGCGGTGGGGGGGGGGGGGGGGGGCTGGCAGGAGTGCATATGTCAGGTCGGTGCCGGTCGGTGCCGGTGTGCGGGTGGGGGGGGGGCGGCAGTAGTGCAGCAGTGGTGGGTGCCGGTGAGCGGGGGACGGCGAAAGGGAGTGAAGGGGAGTCTGATTGGTGTCAGTGGGCGGGGTGGCGGGCCCGAATGCAGCATTTTGAAGCGTGTCGGTGGGATGGGGGCTGCAGGAGACCGGTGGATGGGTGTGGCGGATGGGCAGAACCCACTGGGCACTCAACGAGATTATGACGTCTTTTACTAGCTCGTTGATCAACCACATTTCAACGTCAATTGACGACCAAAGAATGACGAGTCTTACGTCGACAGACTGGTTAAGTTCATGACGAGATTATGAGGTCATATTCTGGTTGAAATCCCGTGTATCATGTTCGCTGTGTCATTCGCCGCGAGGCGGCGCCACTTGTAGAATACGAGTAAACACAGAAGGCAAACATCTAAGTGGAGTATATCTTGACGTGAATCAATTTATTATTATATCACAATTGAAACTCGATTGTTTCATTCTATAAATTCACGGTGGGGGACGTGCCAGGAGTGCTAGAGTCTGGTTGGCGTCGGTGGGCAACGCAACAGATCGTTCTGTAGGTTTATCCACCGATAAGCATCCGACATGGCTCGGTCAACTTCGTTAGCGGGCTATGTAGGTCAAAGGTCAAGGTCACAGAACTTTTTTGTTTGTTCCTTAACCATTGGGAGATAGGGCCAATAATTGAAATACAGGTCACTGTACAGACAACATTTTAACTTGAAAAGCAATAATTTGAGCAATAAGCTCTACTCATCGTGAGAAATAAGCCTTGCCGCCTTTCAGGGTGGAGTATCGCTCAACGCTGCGTGTGTGCGTGACCATTGACGGGGAGGGAAGAGAGCAGTGTGGCGTTGGGTTCTGTCCATCTCTGCGTGTCTCCATGATCTGAGAGGTCAGTCTGGATCTCAGGGGTCAAATCTGGATCTGAGAGGTCAAATCTGGATCTGGAAGGTCAAATCTGGATCTGGAAGGTCAAATCAGGATCTAAGGGGTCGATCTGCCTCTGAGAGGTCAAATCTAGATCTGAATGGTCAATCTGGATATGAGAGTCAAATGTGGATCTGAATGGTCAAATCTGGATCTGAATGGTCAATCTGGATATGATAGGTCAAGTCTGAATCTAAGGGTTCGCATCTGGATCTGGGATGTCAAATCTGAATCGAAGGAGCCAATCCGGATCTAAGGGGTCAATCTGGATCTGAGAGGTCAATCCCGGCTGCGTGTGTGTGTCTCCATAGGTCGCCGAATATAGCATTTCCGTCATCAGCCTTCACCCTGTGGGTGACGGTCTCTAGTTAGGTTATCACGTAACAAACAGGAACAAATATAAAATGCTTCAATACAGGGGGCAGCACCACAACTGCGCGATATTGTGGTGGGCCATATGTTTACCCCATGTTCCCCTGTTATCACTAGAAAGTTGACCGGTGCTTATTTATGTTGCATATAGGTCCAGAAAGAAACCCACCCTTCTCTCGCCGCACCCGCCGAGCAGTTTGCATGGGTCCACCTCCTCAAGCGTGACCAGGATTCCAGCTTTCTGCTTCGCCAAGCAAGGAGCGAATGAACTGCGTACTGAAAAATTAAGGACGCATATAACGTCGTTGTCACCAAAATCCGATCTCGTAAGGTATAAAAAACAAGATTCACTTCCATGCACTATTGAGAAGCAGCAACTAGATGACGTACTCAATGATATCACTGTACAGAACAGTAAAAAACACTTGAAGACCGTTCGCCCGCTTTAACGCCAAATGGACACCTATAGGATATTATTCCGGGATATATAGTCCAAGCAAAGGTGCCGTGCTAATGATTGTCCAAAGGGCGCTTCTTGAATGGACATCACTAATCAAATCATGCGCGAGCCTTGTATTGTCCATGTTACGTTTTCGCATTACAGATTTCGTCTAACTGATAACGTGATTAATTATGTTCCGCGTTGTCTTTTCGGTCTCCCATTATTTAAAACAAATGGCGTGTTGCATAACCACTGTTTGTATCTCCAGATATCGACGAGTGTGCGACAGCCACAGACAATGAATGTGACCACGTGTGTGCCAACGCGGAGGGAAAATACAGCTGTTCATGTCGCGCCACTTGCATCCGGGCTACTGACGGCCGCCATTGTATCGGTTGGTATGGTTTGCTGTTTACGTTACCAATGTAAGCCTCCGATGAGCTTGGTTTCAAATAATCCTTCAAATTGGTCATATATACGACACGTGGAAACCAATTTTAATGCTACTTTGTGTCTAGATTAGCTGCTATAATATGTGAAATAAAAAAATAAACCACATTGATATATACCTTGAAATGGTTGCGTTCGGTCCGAAGATACGGACATTGCTTTTCATAGATATAAAAATAGAGAGTATAAAGCAAACATTGCTGTCCTCGTTACTACGTCTAAGATTACAAGACAAACGCCCAGTATCGAACAATATTACGAAACACTTAGTAGCATTTGAAGGTTATGACACAACTTGACAGGCTGTGTAAGACAGATGTATGAACCCGTATTGTGCTGGGGAACTGACATAAGGTAGTACACGGTATTGCATAACTTACGGTAAACAAATCCGATTTGTTTTTTACCAGGCATAACAGACTTCTTATTTACTGATCATATTGCCCGTTTTATGAATTTTAGGTTGAATACCATCACCCCCTTATCAAGATGTATCGTTGTGGCTTATGGGATTTCAGAGTAATCAACCACATAAAAAAAAATAAAAACCAGAGTTTTTCACGAAAAATACCTAAGTTAAGATTGTACTCGCTAGACGGCGCCATGGTAACTCTGCGTACTACCTTAACTCAGTTGGTCAGCCCAGTGAGCTGCTGATGGGGGTCTAGAGAGGTCCGGTGCCGATTTTTCAAAATTTTCAGTGTCAAATGTCGATTTTTCACGACATTCCGTGTCTTTTGTTTACCAAGTTCAGTGTCGCTTTTTCTAGAATGCCGCTACCTGTGTCGATGTCGCTTTTTCAGATCATCTTTGTCGAAATTTGGGGGTCAATGTCGAATGTCGACTTTTCAAATATACCTGTGATGCGTGTCGCCTTTCTCCCCTTCCAGACCCCTGCTGATCAACAGGTCATAGGTTCGAGGTCGCTGAGTATGTCATTCATGTTTCATCCACCCATTTCATACTTCCGAAAGGTTTCTGGGTCCAGTTTTGCCTTCATGCGCACAAATGTTGCCTACACATCAGCATTTCATGTCATATGTCCTCATTGCGCTAAATAACAAGGCGACCAATCTAACCAACATGACAGCTGACCGAGTTCACTCAGTGGCTCAGTTTAATGGCGAGGAGATGAGACGAGACTGGCTGGTTACACGACAGAGACGAGACAAGGAGGGTTAGTTACACGATAGAGACAAGACAAGGAGGGTTAGTTACACGATCGAGACGAGACAAGGTGGGTTAGCTACACGATAGACACGAGACAAGGAGGGCTAGTTACACGATAGAGACGAGACAAGGAGAGTTAGTTACACGACAGAGACGAGACAAGGAGGGTTAGTTACACGATAGAGACGAGACAATGAGGGTTAGTTACACGACAGAGACGAGACAAGGAGGGTTAGTTACACGATAGATACGAGACTATTAGGGTTAGTTACACGACAGAGACGAGAAAAGGAGGGCTAGTTACACGATAGAGACGATACAACGAGGGTTAGTTACACGATAGAGACGAGACAAGGACGGTTAGTTACAAGATGGAGACGAGACAAGGAGGGCTAATTACACGATAGAGACGAAACAAGGAGGGCTAGTTACACGACAGAGACGAGAAAAGGAGAGTTAGTTACATGACAGAGACGAGACAAGGAGGGTTAGTTACACGATAGAGACGAGACAATGTGGGCTAGTTACGCGACAGAGACGAGACAAGGAGAGTTAGTTACACGATAGAGACGAGACAAGGAGGGTTAGTTACACGATAGAGACGATACAACGAGGGTTAGTTACACGATAGAGACGAGACAATGACGGTTAGTTACACGATGGAGATGAGACAAGGAGGGCTAATTACACGATAGAGACTAGATAAGGACGGTTAGTTACACGATAGTGACGAGACAATGAGGGCTAATTACACGACAGAGACGAGACAAGGGGGGTTAGTTACGCGACAGAGACGAGACAAGGAGGGTTAGCTACACGATGGAGACGAAACAAGGAGGGTTAGTCACACAATAGCAACGAGACGAGAAGGTGCTGGTTACACGATAGAGACGAGACAAGGAGGATGAGTAACACAATAAAACGAGAAAAGCACGGTTAGTTACACGATAGAGACGAGACAAGGAGGGTTACTTACACCATATAGGCGAGACAATGAGGGTTAGTTACACAATAGAGACGAGACAAGAGGGGTTAATTACACGATAGAGACGAGACAAGGAGGGCTAATTACACGACATAGACGAGACAAGGGGGGTTAGTTACACGATAGAGACGAGACAAGGATTGCTAGTTACACGATAAAGAAGAGACAAGAAGGGTTGGTTACACATTAGAGACGAGAGAAGGAGGGTTAGTTACACGATATGGACGAGACAAGGATGGTTAGTTACACGATAGAGACGAGACAAGCGTGGTTAATTACACGATAGAGACGAGACAAGCAGGGTTAGTTACACGACAGAGACGAGACAAGGAGGGTTGGTTACACAATAGAGACGAGACAAAAAGGGTTGGTTACACAATAGAGACGACAGAAGTATGATTAGTTACACGATAGAGACGAGCCAAGGAGGGTTAGTTACACGATAGAGACGAGAGAGGGAGGGTTAGTTAGACGATAGAGACGAGAGAAGGAGGGTTAGTTACACGATAGAGACGAGAGAGGGAGGGTTAGTTAGACGATAGAGACGAGAGAGGGAGGGTTAGTTACAGGATAGCGACGAGACAAAGCGGGTTAGTTACACGGTGGAGACGAGACAAGGAGGGTTAGTTCCGCGATAGAGACGAGACAAGCGGAGTTAGTTACACGGTAGAGACAATACAACGAGGGTTAGTTACACGATAGAGACGAGACAAGGACGGTTAGTTACACGATGGAGACGAGACAAGGAGGGCTATTTACACGATAGAGACTAGACAAGGACGGTTAGTTACACGATAGAGACGAGACAAGGAGGGTTAGCTACACTATAGAGACGAGACAAGGAAGGTTAGTTACGCAATAGAGACGTGACATAGAGGGTTAGTTACACGGTAGAGACGAGACAAGGAGGATTAGTTACACGACAGAAACGAGACAATTATGGTTAGTTACACGATAGAGACGAGATAAGGGGGCTTAGTTACACGATATAGACGAGACAAGGAGTGTCAGGTACACGATAGAAACGAGACAATGAGGGTTATTTACACGATAGCGACGAGACAAAGATGGTTAGTTACACGTTATGGACGAGAAGTGATAGGTTAGCTTCAGGGTAAAGACGATACTGGGCTGGCGTAAATGCATAAAACACACAAGTCTGCGAGGTTTTTCATGTCATTACACACAGTATTTTCTTTGTTTGATTTGATTTACTTTAAAACTCATTCGGCAATGTTGTCTCATTCATAATAATGAACCAAATATGTGTCGGTTGCGTCGTCGTTGGTGCTAAACTATGTGTCACTATTTGCCTGTGACAGTGTGCGGGTAAGTGTGCCAGACACTTGCTTGCAAGGCAACTGGAGAAGCATCAATGCAGTTCGCAAAGCACGCATATCATACGACCACCCTCTGTGCACTTTATAGTTACTCCACCCTTGTTTACCCATGGTCTTCAGTATAGAGCAGCAATTGGGTATATTGAAAACAAACTACTAGATCTACGGCAGACTGAGCAAGGCGTGACGCCGGGACCGTCTCTCTTTGTATGCGTCAACTAGGGAGTAACCCTGCCAGTTGCTATAGGCAGACCCAACCCTCGTAACACATTAGACAGCACATGATACATACCACGCAGTTAACATGGAACTCAGAACCAGACCATTTGCCATATAGACTACACGGTGTTCGACGCGAGAAGAGGATTGACAGTGTGGCGACCAGGATATATGTTTAGATAATAGACACGGCAGCAGATCAAGGCGCAGACCGAAGTGGCAGGATGAGCAGGTACTGGTCATGGCTTCTATGTAGGCACAATCAACGTGTCTTTGTGCTTTATCCGTGGTTGGCACATTTGGTTGGTTTATTTTCATGTAAGTAGTCGATGATTTCGCTTTTAGCAATAAATGATTTAAAATTTGAATCTACATTTAATGCAGTGGCCTACAGTATTGTCCGCTACAGATCACGCTTCACTATGCTAATGTTGATCTATCGTCAAAATCTTTGAATCAGATTTTTAATATATAGACAAAATAGACCCCAGAACTTTCATTATTTCCGCACTGAAGGACATCAACAAACCGGGAATATGTCAACTTTCCTGCCACGCACAACGTAGTGATACTCTTACCATTTACCCATTAAACACTTGGTGCCACGCCAAAACAACTTTAGCTCATATTAATCTTCCGTGTTTCCTCGCTTATATTATCGAGCTGTAACGCCCCAAATAACAGAAGGGAATACCTCTTCCACTTGTTTTCGCACATGCCGATTTAAATTCTGGGAGCGAGGAAAGTGACGTCAAGGGAAATACAAACGCATGTGCTTTTACACTGAGACTCAGATTCTCTCTGCTCATTGGCTTGAACTCAACGAAAAGCACTTAACCATGAGAACAACACACGCCTTCGACAATAGATGCCTACGTACTGCATCAAAGCCCGCCTATCAATCTTGTGACATCATTGGGACATTTCTAAATAACGCTCAGATGCAATGCTCTCAGAACTAAACTCGCCGGAACTCACTTTTGCTACTTTGATTAACGCGTTTATACTGATATTGTGGAATAAAAACTGTAAATTCTCATTAAAATTCCTATTTGTTTGTCTTCCAAAAACTAAGTTAACTCTGAGCTAAACAAAATCGTGGCACCAACACTTTAATAATAAAACAAACCCCGCAGTAGAAAACAGGCAAATGTAGTGGGCGGCTACATGAACGGAAGGCGGAGGGCTAAAATGAAAAGAGGGGTGAAGGGAAAGAAGGGGGGCGGGGCGGGGGGGGGGGGGTGAAGGGGGCGAATGGAAGGGCGATCGTAGTTGGGATCGGGTGGCGGTTGTTGCGTGTAATAATGTGAACGTTAATCATGAAAGTCTTTTAATAACCATCTGTTATTTCAACCCTTAACTAATAATGTTGCGACCACATGAAATGTTACATGGGACACCATGTTATTGATCCGCAGCGTCCCCTGGCCCAGTAATGACCTCTACCCCCCTGTGTTTGTGCGTGAAGAATCGAGTAGGCATGGAAATACTTCCTAACTATCGAATCGTTATATGGTTAAAGATAAGACATTGATCTCCCGGCAATGTAGGCCTATGTGGTCCGTTCGATGAAACCGTTGGAGGCGTTGTATGTTGAGGCAAATCATCGATATTTACATTTCAGTCCATAAAAAAAGGAGCGTTTGTGTGTAACCATAGATACTGCTCGCAGACATGCGAGTCATGATGATTATTTCATCACACGACAGGCAACCACGCAACACATTAAATCGCCTGACACTGACATTCACTCATGAAACATCCGCATTCTGGTGTATCAACTGTCTAACCCACGTTTTTTTTGCGTCAGGCCAATAGGAGAAGGCTATGCTGAATGCCTGGGATGCGCCGCGATGAGCTAAATAAGAACAGGTTATACGACACAACGGCTGCCACGGAGCGTCAACACCCACTTCAACTCCTTGTATTTACATACATACATACAGCCTCCTCAGTCATTCAGGCGTTGCCTGTGGACTGCTCTTCGTGTTCAAGGTTTTCGTTTATTTGTGCGCAGGCGTGAAAGGTATTTATTTTTGCTTTGTAGTCGTAGAGAATGGGCTGTTTTGACCAATGTCTGTCTAACCTATTTTTTAGTGTGTTCAAACATGGGGCAGTCACTACGTTTTCCGGCAGGCTGTTCCAAAGTTCTACCGTTCTCTGGCCGAAGAAGGTACTTCTAGTCTTTTGCCGACTGTGGTCTTTGTATAGCTTGTACGAGTTGCCCCTGGTTCCCTTGTATTCTGCCATTTTGAACATGGTATTGGGTGCCGTGAAGAGTTTGTGGACGTATTTGTACACATTGATCATGTCTCCTCGATGGCGTCGGTAGGCTAATGTTGGAAGTCTTAATTTCTGTAGACGCTCTTCATAGGGTAGAAGCTTTAGTTCAGGCACCATACGGGTGGCTCGCCTCTGGATAGATTCGATCGCATCTATAGGTATGGTGCCCACACAGCCGCTCCGGACTCTATGATTGGTCTCACTAATCCTTTATACATGTACATCAAAGTTTCTTAATCTTGATATTGATATGATCAGCGGATGATACCAAGCAAGGTGTTCGCTTTGGTTACAGTCTTGTGAATGTGCGTTTCAAATGACAGTTTGTCGCCGACATGCACTCGGAGGTCTTTTTGGAGTTCGCTGACCTTCAGAGGTTGGCGGGCGTCGGTCTACAGCTACAAAACTCCCTCTATGACGGAGAGTGAGCAACGAAACAGCGCCCCTAGCGCCAGAGTTGTGAAATTCCCACACCGAAAACTGGCTAATCGAGTAAATGTGCGAGGCGAGCGCCAAAAGTCGCCTTGCAACATTAAATAGTGGTAGGGCATGCTTCAAAAGTAGCTGTAAATGTTTCACAAAGGTTCGTAGAAGGCAGGTAGGTGACTGATTTGGAGATTCAGCCATTAGTTTTGCAAATACGTATAACCTATTCTTATTTGGCTCGTCGCGGTGCATCCCAGGCATTAAGCATAGCTTTCTCCTATTGGCCTGACGCAAAAAAAACCGTGGTCTAAACGCTCACATATTACATCAAACTACACTGATGGCCCAATCGAAGAGCTAGCGCCGTGCTCAGGCAGGCATGACGGCCCAACCCGCGCTCTACTAGAAGTGTGCTATATATATATATATATATATATATATATACCGTTATATATATATATATATACGTGAACGACTCTAGACAAACCAGGATGTAAACCGCTACCAAACCTCTTTAGAATATGCGATCAAAACGCTTCCTAACACAGTCATCAGGAACGGTTCTAGGACCCCCGAAACCCCCCCCCCCCCCTCCCCGGCAATTCCATCACAGACCCCCCCCGCCCCAGACAATTCCACCCCCGACAACACCCCCGTCGTCCCGTGACAATGCCGCCCGGACAATTCCCCCTAAGACAAGTCGCCCCGGATAACTGCCCACCGGACAACTGTGTGTTGAGCGTGTGAAGGAGCGTGGCGCTCTATGTTCTATAACCCGTTAGGTTGCATTGTATATGCGCCCGTTTCATATTATATTTTCATACAAACTGAGAAGTGCTGTCTCAACAGCTCACAATAAGTCCTGGGCCTCCATAGCGCGATCGGGCCGCGAAACTTCAGTTTTAGGGACAAACAAACACACGTGCTCTATGTTGAAGTATAAGCAGCTAGTCAACTTCTTTCCAGGTTTATTCTAAAGACTGTAAGTACCATCTCTCTGAAAATGGCTATGGGAAGTGTACATTAAAATATTTAGAGGCTTTGAAGGGCAGCACTTTGGAAATATACAAGGAAAAATCCGTCTTCAAAACACTCGAAAGCTAAAAATAGCGTTCTAAATTTAGCCCTGCACCCGCGCTTTCGCGAGTTCCCCAAAACAGCGTGTGACGTCACAGAGTTTCACGTGCCTCCGCGGTAACAAAAATGGCGAGAGCGAAGGATCGACTTAACCATTCCGCCGTCAAAATGTGCAGTGCATGTAATAACAACACACTGATGCGTCATCAAATCACATGGTAAAGGTAAAATAAGGCCAGTTGGATGATTTGGTATAACTTTTGGATCACAAACAAACAAAGTTTCTTCATTCTTTGTAAGTTCTCTGTTTGAAGCGTTGCGCCAACGTTGTCACCGGGTAGAATCGTCCAGGGTTGTCCAGGGTGGGGTTCTCCGGGTAGGAGTTATCCGGTGTCAGGGGGGAATTGACTGGGGGGGAATTGTCCGGGGAGGAGTTGTCCTGCTCCCATGGGGAACACCCGCTTGGGCTGTTCCGGCCATCCAGTCTTACTAGTACCAACTGGAGAAACACTTGGTGCAGCACTGCGCCAAATTTGACTAAGCGCCTACGACCGTGTAGACTGGGAATGAAGGATAGCCAGAGACAAACAGATGTTTCTGGTTGAGATGGGCACATATCGGCGGCGGTCTACAGCAGACGGTAGCTTTTCGTCGCACCGTCGCATTATTGTTACCTCACTAGACGGATGCACAATACATGACTTGATTACAAAATGGTTCGGGAATATATATATAGATATATAATGCATATATAAATTGGTACTGATGACACATATATAAACAGTTAAACGCGGAACGAGCAGTTAGACTTAACAATGCCGTCTGTTAATGTATATATAATCAAGGGTTATTAACAAACAATAGAACAGTCGACGTTAATACAATATTGAATGGATGTCTATTTAGTTGGTGCATAATACAGTAATTATTACCCTTAATCCAGCTGGGTATGCATCAAGTCCCTTTTGTCTATGACATAAATTTCATAGCATTCTAATTCTGTCTGTTTGTTCTTATCACAGAGCTTGTCCAACCCATACTTCTGGCATACAAAGGCTATATTGTTGGCATTTATTAACTAGCCACCATTAGTAGCATGTTTTTGCAGACCGAGACATATTTGCTAATCGATTAATAAACTAATTTAGAAAACATTTGCGTCATTGCATTTAGGATGAAGCAGATAGCATTGTGTAGTATTTGAAATGTCCCATGCCCCGCACTTGCCCCAGGCAAAGAAAACACCTTCTGCTGAGAAAAACGCATTGTCGCGCTCTCACCCTGCATAAACGGCAAAGTCGCTTCGTGGTTTGCGCACTGTCTACGCGTTCAACCTTCTGACAGACGACACTCACCTAGCTCTTAATATTGTGACTTGAGCGAGCGCAGACAGTTACCTACATTACTTTATTATGTTTCAAAACCATAAGTAGAAAAAGGGATGCCAAAGGAAAAACGACTTAATGGTTTGTCCTGGGATTTCCTTGTGACAATTAAGGCGGCCGGAAAACGGATTCTCGCGAGCATTAAATCCTAGGTTGGATATTGCAGCCGTATATTGCCCTATATAATATCTTGCAAATAAAGTTGATAATGCAAACATTCAATTAAGAGCTACAATATCAGACAAATGCCTGGTATTTTTGAGATTTGTTTTCATTTTGAAAGTCCTGATACAGGTGGACAATGAGGGGGCGTACGTACCGGGGTCCGTACCACAATTCTTCTTCAGCCAGGCTTTTAAATGACAAATTCCTTGTCTTGCAGGGTGACTCAGCTTTCATTGTCTCGGTCCCTTGTCATATCATTCGTACTGGTTTTGTATCAAGATACAGGTAAGGTTAGCTTGTAATGATGGTACAAAAACTAATTCGCACGTAAGTGATATTATAAAGTAGTTACACCGATCTTATAGAAATACCGGACAATTATGCAATGCTTTGCAAGGTGGTGTACTAGGCATTTACGCCATTGTCACTGTTATTGGTTTTGTTTGTATTTATTTGACCAATTTGCTTTGGTTTTCCGTGATGTTTATATCGCTTGCTTCTGTTTCAATGTGACGACCGCGTGGATTCTAAAGGTCAAGGTGTTACGGTCACAAGCTGTGGATTTGAGAGTGACGTCTGCGGTTACCATCCGTTCGGACCACCAGAATCTCTGATGAACTGGACGAGGCTGTCAGGGCCCACACCGACTGCGGGCACGGGACCGTCAAGCGCATATGAAGGCAGCTACTACCTGTACCTAGACACACGCTATAACAACCATAGGGACAGGGCCAGGTAAGTAATGTTGAGAGAGCTGGTTTGACGGTTTTGGTTCCGTAGCACTGTCAGTGTAATCAACACATACGCCGTAGTTAATGATAAATGTAATGAATAGAGACTTCTGAACAAAAGTAACACACTAATTTATTAACGAACAGTCCAATCGCGGGTAGAAAATGAAACAGACGGCATATTTATGCTGGCATAACTTTATGAGCACGTGGACATTGCCGAAATGCATGCTGAAACTGTAAACAAATGGAACTATGCGTTCGTCGTTAGGTGGACAAACCGTTGAAACCAGTTTCAAAAACGGTTTCCCTTTCCCGTCGGATTCAGGTAAATCGAGCACATCCTAATTACCGCGATGGTAATGTGCATCGTTCAGATGATGTGAGACGTATTGGTTTAAGATTCATTGGTCTACTTCATCGCGAAAGTGACACCTGCATCGAATATCAAGAAATACGTTATCTTAAGATGAAGGTCATTACATTTTCAGCAGTATGATTTAAATTGGAGTAATGACGCACTATAATTAGCCTCACCCCCTCCTCCCTCGGTCGTCACATTCACGAACCCCCGCTCCATCCCTATCACTCGTTAGTATTGGAGTGATGACATTCATAAGCTTGGTATGGATATGACATTTGTGTGACATGCATCAGATCAGGCGGAGGCGCCTTCGCTGTAGGAACAGCCGTAAGCACCATAATACTGCATCAAAGAGGTTTTACAGTGATGAATATATGAAAGGAGATAAGTCGGATGTCGAAAGAGATTATTCATGCGGGTTAGGCCAGTGCGCTGACGTCACCTTTTGTGCATTTACGCTCGTCCAGTGTTTACTTTTTGTTGAATAGGAACTTTAACCAAGCTAAGTCGGCGTAACCCATATGGGTCCTTCGGGTTTTATATGTCCCTCATCGCCGTTCAACCCGCTATGTGGCGCCACCGAACCCATATCATTCAGCCTATCAATAGGTCCTAACTCCGAAACAGCATCCCAAACCCTGACCCCTAATGCCACAATCCTTGACCACTAATTCATAACACCTGGTCTTACCCCTAAACCTTAGACCCTTAAAATGATCTGCGGAGTGGAACGGCAAGGACACATCAGAACCGGAGGACACATAAGGCCCCCACAGATGTTTTACATCAACAAATATCATAACGCTCGATACAGGGATAAATACAGTTTGCTGTAATGCTTGATATATTTACATTGCAAAATAACGGACCAGAAGTGTTAGAAAGGTTTAGTTGGATAAGTGTTCTATGAGCAACTTTAGGTAGCGGAGAGGTCTGATATCTCAATGACGTCACTTGTCTCTGCAGCATTGCGACACTGAACTTGCGTTGGACAGGGACGGTCTGTGTCAGCATGTCCTACCACATGTACGGTGAAGATATCGGCTTCCTCACCTTATGGCGCTCTGATCCATGGCTGGTAATCCTGAACAAGAGTGGAAACAAAGGAACCAAGTGGATACAATACCAAGAAAGAATAAACAGTTCAGTTACTGGTAAAGCTGTGGTAAGTTCATAACACTGCGCCACAGATTTTTTCTAAACATATGGATATTACCACTTGATGCACGCTGAGCAATGTGACTTTTTCACGGACGAGGCTTATAGTACGATGTAGACACGTCACCAAGGGTTGCCCTACCTGACTGCCAAACACTAGGTTTTCCTTGTGCCGGATGAAATGTGGATATTAATTAAAGGCCCACATTCAGCCTCACCCTATTGCATTTACATGACTAACAATCTTGGAGGGCTATATCGCCGCAATTCACCGTTCAATGGTACACGAACGCGAAATGTTATACATATTTGATCAGAACCACCAACACGGCATGGCGCAAAGTGTGGTTTTAAAGTTTGCAACTTTTGTTCTTACTAACATAGAACCACCATATACCAGCGTCATCTCATCGAGATTTTCGCTCCAACATATAGTCTAGACAGTATGGGCTTACGGATTGATAGAATGCATTTCATTAAAGGCCCCTTTAACTTGATAACACCAAATTACAGAACATATTGCTTTAATAATGTGACTCGAGCGAGTACAGACTTGAGTAGCTTAAGTTTAGTTTGATGCGTAAGTGTTTTCACCCGTGGCGAATTCGGACGTTAACTGAGTGTGGTAAAGAATAATAGCAATAAGATATAGTGAAAATAATGCCGTGTATAATTAACACCACATAATAAACATCGACATATTATCGACTTTGCTGGGGATGTAAATACTTCAAGACTTCAAGAGCTTCAAAGGCCATGTTTGTTTGCTAAATATATTCCAGTTTTCGATAGACGGCTACAAGGGGACCGGTACCGAAGGAAACATAGCAATTGATGACTTTAGCGTTGTTACAGGGACATGTAAAATCACAGGTTGGTATTACGTTTTTAATAACATATTAGGTAAGTCAGCTACTATGGTCGGTGAGCAATTGGTTGGTTATTCAGGACGCGTTACCACTTTTGGTCATATCGCGTCAATGGGAAAAGGAAAAAAGAGTGGAGCCATGTCCCCGGGGGTAACCCCCTACTCTTTACGAAGAGAGACATAAGATCTTTATCCTGTGACCACACCGACATGGCCACCACAAGGCTCAAACCACCGACCCACATGCCGTTAGGCTCTCAGGTGACCAGAATGGCCCCTGGTCGGTTAACAATACGAAGTTGAAAATCTCTTCACAACTGTCACCATATCCATCACCATCACCATAATCAAAATTGTCAAGCAAAAAACTGTGTCGTATTTAATTTGTTTGTTGGTCATCAACAATGGCTGTTTATAAACTGCTTGATGAAGAACACGATGGATAAGTATTTCTTGCGGTAATAAAGGCAATTGTGTTTCAGTTCCGCTGCCGTATTCCTGTTCATTTGAAACCGACTTATGCGACATGTGGCAGACAGGTTCTGATGACCTTGATTGGATTAGAACCCACACATCTGCCCCGACGCCTGCGATTGGAAGCCCTGGAGACTCCGGTGGCTCATGGATCATCTCCCTGGCGTCAGATGGACAAGACAATCCTCAGGTCGCAAGGTCAGTGATTATGTGATGTACAATCTCTTTCGGAGACAGACTGCCCTGAACCAAGCCCAAAGTCCCGTAGGTCAGTGTCGTATGCGGAGTGACCGGTGCAATAAAAATAATTATGTCTATTATTAATACACTACACAACGAACACTACCGTTGGACGAATTTGATATGAGAACCCTTGAAGCAATATATTCTGTAATTTTTTTGCATTACCAACCTCTCCTCCATGCCAAATAAGTATATTCTGCCTAAATTTATATCCTAAAAGTCTTTTGGGCTATCCGGAGAGAAGCAAATTTGTTCACCGGAGGAAAAGTTGGTGGCCGGCTTTATATCCCTACGTGCCTGTTCGCTGTTCGGTAGGGTCATCAATAAAACACGAATACTGCGGAAATATTTGGAAAAATTCTTCACGGTAGTCCGTATAATTTCGCAGGTATCCCGCGTTTAATCAAGGCCCGTTCTGCATTTTGTGTGATATCGACCGCGGCTCGCTAAGACGCGCGATATAAATAACTCGCGTAGTTTTATGTTGAAATTGTTGTTTTACAGACTCAAAGAGATAAATAATAGATGCATCATAATTTTGAGATACTTTTAGTCTTGATTGTAAAATGTACAAAGTTTAAGATGGCACATGTACTCATATTTCTTTAATTTGTGATTTTGAGGACTGTTCCACGCATATGAGGATATCTATTATTGCAATTCTCGTGTGACATGTATATTAATGCTCAATTGAATTGGGAACGTTGTATCCGCATTTGTGCAGCCATCAGTTTCGCCACTGCAGATTGGTCAGCCGTTTTGCCACTTTAGTCATGTCACTTCACTCCTGCCACTTGTGTTCTTCCACTTCAATTACTTTTGCAGTGCAATCATGCATTTTTCAGTTGTTCAGTTTCATTGCTCTTCCGGTTAGCCTTGATACTTATGTTATGACTGTTCCATCGTGCCATTTCAGTTCGACCGCGTTAGTCGGGTCAGGCTAGCCCATAGTTACAAGTCGTTTAAAGCCTTTTAACCCCATTGGTATATCTTCAATATCTTCACAATACATTCAGTTTATTCCTCAATTCATTGCAAAAATAATAAGTGTTGGGTAGGTTGGGCGTGGGTTGGGCCCGTGACGTCACGATGACGTTACGTGACGCTTCTTCAACACAGTGGTTTAATGCCAGATTAAAGCTTGCATTTGAAGGTCTAGGGCGATTCTCTTGATTCAATATTAATTTTACCTTTTATTTGACATGACGTCCTCGTGACGTCACATAACGTCATTTGACGATCACGAACATGTTCAAGATGGCTTGTATTTCTTTAATATACCTAGTTACGAATTCGGGTGATGATAGCTATATAACGTAGCTGCAAACGAAGCAAGCACAACACATCGTAGGAACACGTTAGCTATTACATAAATTTTGACGCACACTTTTCTCAAAAGCCGACTAGTTAGGCACGGCACAAGTTGTCCCTGAAGACGACGTGTAACGTCAAATAAACCAAAAGTAGCCATACTGCGTAATAGCTGACTTAGAGCCTACGTCATATGTGTGACGTCATAACGCCATAATGACGTCATGACGTGACTCACGGCAATGTCCAAATAATAAGACGCAAATGTTTTGCCCCACAATCCAATAACGTTGAGTAGGGCTAGTAAGTTCAAACGGCCGGGGCCAAATATTGTCCTATTATAGGACGAAATATTTTGCCCCTGGCGTTTCAAATTTACGGGCCCAGCACGACGGTAGAAGCATCAGCCTTTCAGATATAACTTGACGAAAATATAAAAAATGCTATATTTCATTCTTTTATTTCCCTAGGTATCTGGAGCTATATGTTACCTGCAGCAAAGATCTTAGTTCTAGCTTGTTTTTCAGATTTTGACGAATTTGCTAATTTAACCAAGTTCTGTGCCTGCCCTAAGTATCTTGTCCGCCTCAACATCATCCACCATGGTAAAGGAAAGTGAAATCGTATAAACGGAAGAGCGTCATATTAAGTGAAGTTTGATTAATTCTATAGGGTCCCATGTTAAACGTTTTCAACCATATACCGAAAGGAAATAAGGTTATGTCACCATTTTTAAAGTTAATGGCTCAACTCAGTATTATCCATTCATCACTGCAAGCATAGAGATTGAGGGACTTAACATGGGAAGTTCCATAGAGACATATCGTCACCCCTGGAAGCGAAAGTAAGATAGGAACGTATAGTTTTTATTACATAGGAATATCACGGATTACTTCCCTACAATATGACGCAAATTACGCCTTTTCAGCATTCGTTTCCGATTTTTTAACATTTTTTTTCAGTCCTGAAAGTGACGTTCTTGTGACGTCACGTGACGCATCGAAAAGCTTCCACCGAAATCATCTATATTCACATTTCTGTGACCTATTAGAATCTTATGCCGATGGCTTGAGGTTAAATATGTCACAAAGCGAAAAAACTGACAGATGTCATTTAGTGCGTTTTCCCAAAAAAACATCAAACCTCCTTTTACTCGAAAATGAGTATGACCCACCAAAATGTAAACATATTCGAAAGATGCGCCTTGATGGGTAGCACATTCTGAAACTTACCAGAACGCTTTAGCTGTAATACCTGTTTTCACCGCGGCATTCGGGAGATGGCAAACAAAATTGCTTTAGTTTGCCACTCCTAGAACAATGTGAGTATTCATATGTTAAATGGTCGATCCACATGGATAATTTACTTATTGCTCACAAACGGGTCAGGGTGCTGGTGAATACGTACTGGCATATACCTGGCTAATTAATGACTGGCGATTGTAAGATTGATGATGTGGCTCTGATCATTTCCCAATTACGAGTCATGTAACCGGTAAATGCCCGTATGAGTTTGCGATCATGACCAGAGCAACACTAGTCAAAAATAAGACACAGATGGGATCAATTCAATGTCTATATTGTGTCAAGTTTAGATGGTCGGAATTTAATGTAGTGTATTGTATTGTATTCGATTGTATATATGTGTTCATGTTGTACTGTGGGCCCGAGGCCTTTTTGTTCAATAAAGTTTATCATTATAATTATAATTACAATATATGCCAATAACGAATTCAATCGAGCGATTTTACCAATCTACCATTTGGCGAAGTTTGATGACCGTAGCTGTCGAATTGCGAGGAAAAATCTTAAAACACACACCAAACAAACAAGTGGACAAACATGTTAACGAGACCAAGTAATATAATGAGACAAGTCAGAGATTGTTCTCATTATTAATCCGGTTACACACAGCCACATCGTAAGTATAATGATTGTGGGCTGCAAATGAAGTTGAGTAATGCAACAATCGGGTTCGGGTCCTCCGCCATGTCGCCAATTGGTGCTGTGGAGACCTGTTTTGTCCACTGTAGGAGACGCATTATTGACCACTGTCAGGGGCAGATCCATTCGGGGTGGGGGGAGCGAGGGGGCGCCCCGGCCCCGGCTCCTCCTATTACGGCCGAATTTTATACCATATAACATATGAAAAACAAATCTATGGCCTGCCATCTCTCGAAACCGGCCCCCCCTACCCAGCATATCTGGACCCGACCCTGACGGTGCTTGGTTGTCTAAAGCATTGGTATACCCATTCGAACCAAGTAGCAATTAGTTGACTTTTGCATTAATAGTAAAGAGCAGATTTTAGGATAATCGTTAGGACGTACTCTGGCTGTGAGAATTTAAGAGCCCAGGGCTGGCTTTGTAAAGTATGTTTTCCACGTACAAAATTATTATCGATTGCATTGTTGCAAGGCGGTATTTTCCCTGTCTTAATTTTTCATCGTTTTAGTTAAGTAGTTTTTGTTTTTGTTCTGTTTTTACAGCATTGAGACGCCAGAGTTGAACTTTGCGGGAGATATTTGCGCCAGATTCACGTACTACTTGTCCAGCAATTTATCCTACTTGAGCGTCCTCCAAGAAGATGCGAACGCGATGATTAGGTTATATTTTGATTCCGCAGCAACTGGCGCCATCTGGCGGCCGGTGTCACTCACTGTACGGAACTTTGTGAGAGGACATTGGGTAAGTTGACGTGAGGAGCACTTTTCAGATATCATTAGGTAAATGGACATGAGGAGCTTTCTGAGATATCATTGGGTAAGTTGACGTAAGGAGCTTTGTCAGATAGCATTAGGTAAGTTGACGTGAGGAGCTTTGGCAGATTACATTGGGTAAGTTGACGTGAGGAGCTTTGTCAAATATCATTAGGTAAGTTGACGTGAGGAGCTTTGTCAGATATCATTAGGTAAGTTGACGTGAGGAGCTTTGTCATATATCATTGGGCAAGTTGGTCTAACTTATTTGGCGACATTGGAAGAACTTTATTCGATTCGGTTAAGTGTATGTAGAGAACTGTCTGATATGTCATGTGGAAAGGTAATATGGAAAGTTTGGGATGCTTGAAGACAAACATTGATCAATCCTGCAAAGTCCATGTGCCAGTAATTGCAGGTGCACTCACAATTGTCTACGTAAAATAACCTAATTGTACATTGAATCAAGTACTATTTAAACCGAACTGTTTAAGCAGCAAATACTCAAATGTTTAAATAAGTTGTTTGGTAATAAACTATAGTTGTGTTAATCAATCAACGTCTTCAGCATTGACAGTGAGACATTCAGAGGAAGACGTGTCCCTCGACCTCTGATAATCGCTTTATTTGCTAGATCACCTTTTCTGGGCGATTCGCCGGCGGACAAGCTGCAACTATGGCGCTGGATGAAATATCTATCTCCACGCAAATTTGTGACGGTAAATATTTTCCGGGCATATTTCCATATGATATGAAGGTCACGTTGCAGGTTTGTCGCTTGTCAGTTGCAAAAACACAAATTACCTAAATTACTTAAATTGCTATTGTTAGCGCTTTGCCGTATTTATAACAGATGTCGTTATGACATTATTCGCGCTTGTTTTCACATAAATTGTATTATTTTATTTATGGACCTGACCATTTGCATCACAACAGCAATTACAATTACATTGCAATAGTGATTAGTGATTTGTTTGAATTAGACCCAAGAGATTGGGGCCTTGCAGCCAGAAAAGAAATATAGCATAATAGATACATTACCCCTGACGTGTTTTATATGTTGAAGACATATGCGTGCTGCGGTGCTGAAAATTTCAGACTGTACTAATGACAACGGCGGATGTGATCAAACGTGCCGCAGAACCGACACGGGACGAACATGTTCTTGTCGCAGTGGATATCTACAGTTTGGAGAAACAGGCTGCCAGGGTAGGTAACATATCATTGCGCCACATGACAGTGGCAACATCGATATGGTGGCGGTACAGAGGAAAAGTAGCATAACTGTGCCATTTTTTTTCTTCAATTAAAGGCTTACAATAAAGATATTTGTTGACTTAGAGGTACTTAAATATTGTGACGCAGTAACGATCGTGGGGAGGTTTAAATGGGTCTAACGGTTTATTCGTCTACAATATCCACCCAGCTGAATGTCGTACAGTACGCGTTTACTTCCAGATATAAATGAGTGTGCCACCCTCAATGCTGGTTGTCAACAGAGATGTGATAACTCTGCGGGAAGCTACAGCTGCTCCTGTTATTCGGGATATACACTCTCATCCGATGGGCATAATTGTCATGGTGAGACGTTGTAAAGCAACTAAGAGGCAAATTCATAAATTCCGTGGAGTGACGTTGCGGCAGACATCTTTCGCGAATTCTATTTTTTTTATGACATAAACAATATTTTTGAATGCTAACGCTCCATTGGCAGCAGACGCAGTACAATCGTAAGTTTGATATCATTAAACTGCTCCAGTGTTGCTAACTCACAACAGTGATTTTGGATGGAATCGAGGACAATTCGCGGAAAATGTAGGCCCAAACGTCACTCAACGGCTTTGATGAATGTAACTTTATGTATGTAATGGACATGATTGGGTGTTAATATGTTTATCTTATTGTGCTGCATAACAATGCAACACAATAATAATTTTTAAGTCTTAATAATAAATCTTCTTCTCGGCGATAATTGTTTGTTTTCGAGCTCTAACCTGGCTAAATATCGTGCAATCGATTTAGACGTTGCATTTTGTCAAATACTAAACTTCTAAAGTCTTGTTAGTGTTACGACTTGCTAGGGATAAATACCCCACGGCGATAACAAGTGTTAAAAAAAACAAAAAGGTTGACTGCAGATGGTATCGGCGGAAATGACTAACAAGACATGGTAAAGATTGTCACAGTTTATATTACACTATAAATCCCTACCTTCCCCCTACCAACACAGATTCATACATTTAGTGCGTAAGCAAAGCAATAAACAAGTCAGTTCATAGTCACCTCCAAATGTCCTCTCACAGTGAACTCTTATAATGCTCCCTCGTCGCTCCTGATGCTCCCACGACGCTCCGATGCTCCCACGACGCACTGATGCTCCCACGACGCACTGATGCTCCCACGACGCACTGATGCTCCCACGACGCACTGACGCTCCCACGACGCACACCAGCCCCACTGATCAGCCTCCGCCCCGTGTCCACGCCTACCAGCCCGCAGATCAGGCTCCACCACGTGTCCACGCTTACCAGCCCGCAAATCAGGCTCCACCACGTGTCCACGCTTACCAGCCCGCAAATCAGGCTCCGCCACGTGTCCACGCTTACCAGCCCGCAAACCAGGCTCCTAAGGCCTGTCTCCAGCCACAACGACGACGCCCGGAAATCGGCCCTGACCCCGCTGTCACTAGCTATGTCCTCTGCCGTCCATCTCCTCCTGGTGCTGGCCCTGAGTCTTGTGTCGTCTCACCAGCCACCACGACGACGCCCACAACCACTCCAACCACGCAGCCACGCTTCAACACGTAAAGCCCGGAGACCGGCCCTGACCCCGCTGTCACCAGCTATGTCCTCCGCCGTCCATCTCCTCCTGGTGCTGGTCCTGAGTCTTGTGTCGTGTCTGTGTCCTGTGGGCTCTGTTATTTATACTATACCAGAGACCACCCCCCATGCGTTTCCTCAAAAGCTCCTATCCAATGTCACGAGTGACTCACCACTCCCTCGAAATACGCACAAAATCACCATCATTCACTCATCCCGTAGTACTCGCTCACTCTACAGTATTCACTCACCCATTCACTCGCCGTATCACTCATATGCATACACCTGCTTTTACTACATTTCCTAACATTAGCGTGCAATATAATTGAAATGCTAGTTCACGTTTTGTAGTAATACAAAGACGTCGTAGATTTAATCAATTTGATTAATGTAGTTTTCTCGATTGTTGTCATGTTACGTTATTTTATGAATGGAATGAACTGACGGACATAGCACAGCCACCACGCGAATGGGAAAAAAACCTTTATTGAGCCCCCCAAGGCTCTCTTTGAATAACACGTAAATCAGCTGCTCGTTTAAAGCAATATGCTTACATGCGCCATCTTAGATTTTTTACATTTTAGAATCAAGACTAAAGTATCTCAAAATTTATGATGCATATGTTTTTATATCTCTTTGAGTCTGTAAAACAAACCTTTCAACCTAAAACTGAGCGGTTTATTTTTATCGCGCGCGGACGTGATAGCGAGCCGCGGTCGACATCACACACAAAATAGCGAACTGCGAACAGGCGCGTAGGGATATAAAGCCGGCTACCAACTTCTGCTCCGTTGACCAAAATGCTTCTCTCCGGATAGCCCGCAGGCTTTCAGGATTTAAACTCAAGACAGAGTGTACTTATTTGACATGGAGAAGAGGTTGGTAATACAATAAATTACGGAATATATTGCTTTAAACCCATATGCGGCTATATTCGTGTCGGTGTTAAACCACACTTCGACAACTCCCCACGGCTTGAGTCGCGGGGTTACTTTGGTTTAACAAAGGCAGGTCTTTTTGCTCAAAACAACGGTTACTTTCAGACATTGATGAGTGTTCAGCTGGGACAGACGCCTGTTCGCACGATTGTCAGAATGAGGCTGGTCGTTATACCTGTCACTGCCCTGGCGGATGGTCACTCACGGGTGATGGGTACACCTGTCAAGGTGAGCCCAGGTCTGCAGATACTCAGCGCACCTATCTCCACCCACTGACGGCCCCAGGGGGGAAGAAGTCTTTTTCACTGCGTACACTTTCGAAATGTTGGCCGCATGGACTCGCCACATTTTGTCGATAACCCGCCGTATGCCGTATTTTTGGGTAGCTAAGTTAGCTAAGCTGAGATAAGTGACGGCGGCTGAAGTATTGTTTGACAATTAATTGTCACTGCCCATTGGAATTATCAAGCACCAATTAGACGACGTATACTCACTGAATGAACCGGACAGAACAGAATAAAGCACTCCAAGACTGTCTAGGCGCTTGAACGGCCCAGGGACAGGGATCGGATGTTACTCCGGGAGATATAATTCAAGCAAAGATGCCTCGCCAATGGACAGAGTTCCAAAGCGCGATTTTTGCGTGAAAACCTTGCGTACGCCTACTTTTGTTAGTTACGTTTCCACATCACAGATTTCACCTAACTGAAAAGATTATTTTCTGCCTTTCTTTGTCAATTATTAATTTGTTTTTAAACATATCACGTGGACCATAACTTCAGCTGTCTGTATATGTCGACAGATATCGACGAGTGTGCGACAGCCACAGACAATGAATGTGACCACGTGTGTATCAACGTGGAAGGAAGCTACAACTGTTCATGTCGTGTCACTTACATCCGGTCTACTGACGGTCGCCATTGTATCGGTGGGTATGGTTTGCTGTTTACGTTACGTCGGTTAATGAGTGATATAAAAAAGCTAATACAAACCTCTGATGAGGTTGACCTCAAGTAATCCTTCAAGTTGGTTATATATGATCCGTTGAAATCAATTTTGAATACTACTTTGTGTCTATATTAGATGCTATAATCGGTGCAATACTTAAGCTGAAAGAAATGTTCATCACATTGGTATGACAACGGTTGCGTCCGTGTCCGAAGATGTGGACATAGCTTTTCTTACATATTTAGTATGATGCGAAATATAACATTCCTGACATCGATAGACATAAGGTAGTACCCGATATTGCATAACTTACAGTGAAAAGTTCTGCATTCTTTACCAGACAGGCCGGTATTAGGAAGGTAAGGGTTGCATACCCTCTAAGAAAGATGTAACATTGTGGCTGGTGGGATTTCAAAGTAATCGACCACATTAAAAAATAATAAAAAGATCCTGACTTATTCACGAAGGATACCTCAATTGTTATTTGCTTGCCAGAAAAATATCATACTATTTATAGGTCTGCAGGTCAGTTTTTTGGTAACGTCGACTTAAACCGTCCCTAGAGATCAGATCAAAAGGTCCTGGGTTCTAGGTCACTGAGTATTTCGGTCATGTTTCATCCTGCCCATTTCATACTTTCGGAATGTCCCATTTTGTCTTCTTGCGCACAAAAGTGGCCAACACGTCAAAATTGAATTCCATTTCCGTTTTCCTTATTGCGCTGATACTGTATGCGACATATTGTTCACATTTCGTCACAGATTGTGAATCGGCGTATGAGAAGAGGGTCGCAGCTTCTGAGCTCTTAACCTCGGATTGCCCGACAACCTCCTCTCACACCGAGATAACCCTGGACGACTGCCTGCTGGAGGCGTGCAGCACACAGACCGGAGTGGTGGCTCACCTCAACATGGTATGTGACCTAAAGCGGTGTGACGGAAGCAATTTTCGGTTGAAGAACGCTTCCGGTTCCAGGGGCTTGGACATCTACGTCCTGAACACCACGTGGTCAGGGTTCATCATGGGCGGTGACCCGAATGAGCCACGTGGAGGGGACGCCTTCCCTCTGGTGGCGGTGGTCGCGGGGGTTGTGGTGCCGGTAACCTTACTGGTCATCATAGTGACCGCTGTTGTCTTCATAATGAGACGCCGGGGGTCCACCAGAGAAGGGGACCAATCTGTGCAGTATGTAAATGATGTCGGGCAGCCAGCCTCTGTCAGAGAAGTCAGGACCCCGCCAATCAAAGAGAACCAGACCGAGGTCGGAATGTACGACGACGTGACGGCGATTCCCGGACGTCAAACTTCAGTGACCGATACTGAGGCCACTTACAAGAACGCTGCCTTCCACGGTGAAGGTCAGTATCAAAACCTGGGGCCCCGGTGAATCTCAAGCCCCCAAGCATTATGACGTCATCCAGTAACAATTTCCTCTCCACTATTTACCAGTGAGAGCGTACATGAAAGAAATATTGTCCTTTTTAATTATGTACCATTTCGAAATATTTTTATAAAACAAGTTATATGAGGTTGTCGTCTCATGGATAGGCTTAGATTCTTTGTTTTTAGCTGTACATGTACGCAAGACCAATCTGTGCAGTATGTAAATGTTGCCGGGCAGCCAGCCTCTATCAGAGAAGTCAGGACCCCGCCAATCAAAGAGAACCAGACCGAGGTCGGAATGTACGACGACGTGACGGCGATTCCCGGACGTCAAGCTTCAGTGACCAATACTGAGGCCACTTACAAGAACGCCGCCTTCCAAGGTGAAGGTCACTATCAAGACCTGGGGCCCGGTGAATCTCAAGGCCCCAAGCATTATGACGTCATCCAGTAACAATTTGCTCTCCACTATTTACCAGTGAGATCCTACATGAAAGAAATATTGTCCTTTTTTATTATATACCATTTCGAAATATTGTTATAAAACAAGTTATATGAGGTTGTCGTCTCATGGATAGGCTTAGATTCTTTGTTTTTAGCTGTACATGTACGCAATTCACTTTGTTTGCCCTTACTTTTATGAATTAACACCGTTTTGTCCACATGCATTTCTTTTATATTAAACGTTGTAGGTAGGAGTTAACACCTTAATTTACCAAGAGGCCACGAATCATCTATTTTTGCATTTGTTATGTATATACAATAAGGATAATAGCTATGGTATATGTATTTAAGCATTAATAAAAGTTGTAGTATTTAGAATGCATGTCGTCGTAGTTGATGTTGTGATTATTAGAAACAGAGAAAGGAAATGGCCTTCACTGTACTTCACCAATGAACTCCCGTCACACAAACTAATGGACAGTGCATTCTTTATATATTTTCCGCAGATTAAAACATTTTTTGGCTATGATAAAGTCAATTTCAATAACACTTCCATTACAATCTTTCCTTCCCCATGTACATATATATAGGCACGACTATATCAGAAAAGATGTTACATTTATATCCGTTTTGAGGACTACTAAATTATACCAGTAAATAAAGTAATGTGTAAATAACAATTGCCATGTTTATTACTCATAAGGCACGCTTCCTTTCAAGATATTCAATTAAATAGCACAAGTTTGTCGCATCAAACATGTTAAATCCAGCAATTACAAATGTTATTAAGATCAACCATCTATTGTTATTCCTTAAAAAACACATGCTTTGACCATGTTTCTTACAACGCCTAATGAACATTCAAGGTGGTGTCACTCGAATCCTGACTTGCGCAACACTATTATCACCCATGTTTGTACAACAAATAACAACCGATCTTGCATGAGCGATGATTTAACTTTAATGACAAAATGCTTCTAACGGTGTGGTATTCCGGGTAATGGTTTCGCTAATGTTTACACAAATCAGTACTTTGGGAACACGTCGAGCGGGTATCTACTGCGGATGACGTAGGTCTCCTGGACACCTTCTCGTGCGTTACCAAAGTAACGAGGCTTGTCTTCTGGTAGTTCCGATTTTAGCTTCTGGAAAGGAAGGCCAGCAGTCGCCTCTTTTTACCCGCGCAAGGGAGCTGACCACTCTCAAGTAACCGACTCACCGGTAGAATGGGAATTCAATATATCGTATAATTCAACTCATTGGCCTTTGTTGAGTTCCTCCTTCGTCGACCGCTTAAGGTCGAGAGCGGGTGGGGGGTCAACAAAAACTCTTGTTTTGTTGTCTTGTTTTTCTTTTTTATCTAGATAAGTATCATGTATGGATCTACCTGAAAATGTAATAAAAAATATATGTCACTTCACTAAAAAAAAAGTTTAGGGCATTTTTGTCAAATTGGCTTTAACATGGCGGTTAATGGGAAAATCCTATAAATGTGTTTTGTTCTCAATGTTTTGAAATCCCCTATAAGAACTAGTGGACAGACTTCCACAAAAAACCGCCTGCTGAAGCCTAGCGCCATGGTGAATAAAAAAACCAAAAAAAACGATATGAACTAATTTTTTTTTTTTTTTTTTCACTAAATATCTTGGTATTTGCTTGTAATACATCAAATACATGCAAATTTGGTGGAGGAAATATTATTTGATGTGACATAGATTGATATTGGTTGCCATTTAACCCCAAAAATAAAAATAAAAAAATGAATTTAGTTCTGAAAAAATCCGCCAGGCGCCACCCGCTCTTGCCCTTAAACCGCAGAATCGAACCTGTGAGAAGTACTTTTTAACTAAGGTGTTTCTCTGTTCCCTTAACCATCGGGTTACGGCGGAGAAATACAAAATGTTGGCGCCGTGACCAGGATGGTACAAGACTGGGGACGATGTGATGGCCTGCCCAGCAGGGCGCTCAGATTAATGTTTGGATGCGAAGCGCCGTGCATCACGGGTGTCCTTCCACAGCCGGAACTCACTGTGGGTGAGCTCAGGGCCCGTAGGTGTCAGGTGCGGCTCGGATAAGAGGTCGGTGGGGCAGTGCGCGAGATCCAGCGTCGGTGCATCGACCCCCAGCATCTCAAAGTCGTCCTGCTGTCTCATGTGGTCCTGCTGCCTGGGCTGCGGTGCCCCTGTTCGTGCTTGTGGGCTCGGGCACTCCAGGACGCTTTAACCAGTTTTGGTCATATCGCGTCAATGGGAGCAGGAAGGGAGAGCGGAGCCATGACCAGGGATAACACCCTACTCATTGCAGATGAAGCGAGAGCGGCGGAGCGTACGGCGCCCCATACTTGTTGTAGTCTGTGTTATACCTGGTGGGCGTGTGGCGCCGCCTAATGGGCGAGTGTACGTTTAGCCTCCTCCTGTATTTCAGTTGAGGCATATTTGAATGTTATCCTGTGTTTAGCTTTAGTTGCATCACGGCAGGTGGTCCGTTATTTTCCGTAATATAGTTTACATGCTTCACTATTATTACGGGTATGCAGTCATGTTTAAGCAAGGTTATGGGGGAGGGAACGAGGCTAGACAGTAAAGATGCCCCGAATGCATTGCGCCTTCCCCCAGAGCCCCCAAAAAAGCGGGTGCCCAGCGCTCTGGATCAGTTCTCCCCTGTGGGTAGCTAAAAGTGGATCATTCCGCGACCAGCTACTCGCCAGACTGAACGGTGGGCCATCCCGAGAGGCTGGACACGCAGAGCTCCGGATCACGCCGTGTTTGAGACGGGTGATAGACCTTAGCTGGATCGGCCATGGGGAGGGAGCCCCCGAGTGATACCCATTACACGGGTCTGACGCGGCAGTGTGTCGCAAGTTACGTTAGGTAGGATTGGTTGAGCGGATGTTATATCTAGGCGTAGGAGTTTCTGGTTTGTATTGTTCATGTCAGGATTGGTGCTGCATAGAGCTGGTGAGTTTGTTGTTTGCCTAGGTTCAGGCGTAAGTTCAGGCGTGGTCAACCGGTTGGAAACGGTCAGGTTGTGGATGCCTCGCGGTTTTGTCTAAGGTCATGCCTTCGTCGTATTTGTATCGAATTTCATAGAATAAAAATAGTGGTGGCAGTGGCATAGAATAAAGTAATGAATTGACTGAACACTTTCAGTGTTGTTTGGCTGTGTCCCGTATGTTGGGGGTACGTTACACAGATGAGGATATGATATCTTTATGCTACGACCACACGGCTATGGCCACAGCAGACCGCAAACTACCGATCAACGTGCCGTTAGGATCTCAGGTGGACAGAGCACTCACGGCGAGCGCTCTAACCCACTGACCTATCGCGCTGGACCCTTGCGACGCCTGGAGTTGACGGGTGAGTCTCGGCAACTGCTGGTGCAGGCTCCGCATTGCCATGTTGGCTGTGGACTCTTCTCTCTTCTGCTGAACCGCCCTGTACCAGGTGCACAGTTTATGCACCCGAGCAAGAGTGGCAGCAGCGCTAGAACGGCCAACTCCAGACGCTTGTAAGTCCCGGGTCGGGGGTATACCAGGACGTTCGTGCCAGCCGGAGCACGCTGGCGCACGGCCTGCACGCCCCGGTGGTTGTGGAGCCCGAGACTTGTGACCTGGGTAGTCTGGCCGCTGGCTTCCAGGGTCCTCTGTTGGGATTCTCTCTGCTGCGTCGGACACCTGCAGAGCAAGAGAAGAGAGGTCGGTGATGCCATCTGTCTGGGAGCCGGACTAGCTACGGGAGGGTAAGCTGTGGTTGCCACGTTGACAGGTGCGGCCTTCCTCTTGTCATGCGAGGCTGCCACCTAGGTTCTTGGGGCAACCACCTTCGGGTTGGGACTCCATATTGGCAGGTGGGGCCGCTACTAAAGCACGTGAGGTCACAGCTGTCTGCTCTAACAGAGAAACCGAGCGGGTCCTCGCACCGACAACGCCGAACATGGTCTGGGGAACCGAGCCTGCTACGGACTCACTGGGCTGCCTGGGGTACCGGCAATCGGTGGCAGCGAACCACTCCGAGGCTGTGGACGTATGCGGACGTCGCTTGGGGTCAGGTCTCGCAGGCGCCTTACCCGTTGGAGGGGCCGCCGTCAAGGGACGTTTCCCCGTGGTTGCCTCGACATGGTCCTGCCTGGCCGCAGAGTAGCGCCAGTGTGCGGCCTGTAACATCATCTCGGAGCGTCCAACCAGGGGTTTATTCCCTTGAATCAGGCGTTTTGTTTCGGGGTCGCGTAGGCCAGTTCCTTCCAAGTGCTGTATGGAATTGCGGAGGATGAAACTCGCTGTCCGATTGCGACAAGGTGGCGCTTCACGTCGTCCCGCCAGGGGTTTATTCCCTTGAAACAGGGGTTTTGATTCCTTCCCAGTGCTTGGACAACTTGTCGCCTGCGGGACAGATGTAGTACACCGCCAGCTGACAGTGAACCGACAATGACGCCACAACTTGGCCAACCTGGAATCCTGGTCACGGCACCACTGTGATGTCTCTCGGCCCGGCCCTCTGTGGACTCCTGGGACTAACCCCTGTATACAGGGATCAAGGGTCACGAACTGACCCGGAAAGTTTGGTACCCGCCATGGCTCGGACTCAAACCACCGACCTCGAAACGTAAAACGGAGCGACACGGTTAATTTCTTTGGCGCAGGTAGTTTTTAGTCTATATAGCCTATGTCGCACCGAACAGGTACCGAGATACTACAACCGTAGCTCGAAACGGAGCATTGGGAAAAAGCCAGTCGGATGAAAGTTCAGCCGCGCATGCGTTCCTTTTGGCGGGGGTGACAGATACTTTCTTCTGAACTGCGGGCCTGGCAGGAACACACGTGGTAACCAAACTGGAGAATTGCTGAAGTTTAATTGAGTATCATTCCACCACACTCCAGGTATGTTATACTTTATAATGATACGGTAATGGTATAATAACATGATAATAGGGGTACGTCTAATTACCGAAGGGGGCTGGAGGGGGCCGAAATTACCGAAGGGGGCTGGAGGGGGCCGAAATTACCGAAGGGGCTGGAGGGGGCCGAAATTACCGAAGGGGGCTGGAGGGGGCCGAAATTACCGAAGGGGGCTGGAGGGGGCCGAAATTACCGAAGGGGCTGGAGGGGGCCGAAATTACCGAAGGGGCTGGAGGGGGCCGAAATTACCGAAGGGGCTGGAGGGGGCCGAAATTACCGAAGGGGGCTGGAGGGGGCCGAAATTACCGAAGGGGCTGGAGGGGGCCGAAATTACCGAAGGGGGCTGGAGGGGGCCGAAATTACCGAAGGGGCTGGAGCGGGCTGGAGGGGGCCGGGATTTACCGAAGGGGGCTCGATGGAGGGGGTTGATGATTAAATGGAAGTGGCTTGCGGGCATCTTGGATTAAAAATAAACGCCAAATCATTCATTTAGTTATTCCTTCAATTTACCGAAGGGGGCTGGAGGGGGCCCGGAGTTAGCAAAGGGGGCGCGATGGAGGGGGTTGATGATTAAATGAAAGTGACGTGCGGGTATCTTGGATTAAAAATAAACGGCAAATTATTCATTTGTGCACGAGACATCTCAGGAACAACGCCGACGACTATTTATTCACTGACATCACTGAAGCCGTATTCGGAGAAAGCGGAGCTTTAGGCGCAGATGACAGTATTGTTTTCGATCAACGACTGAAAGACGTGAAGGACTTAGTGGCGGACAAGACGACGACTACCTGCTTTCAAAACCACATGGACAAGAGACTGACTACACTTCTGAAAGATGGAGTGTTTGATCCTTCACGACGACACAACATTGCCCGCGGCTGGACCAACAACTATAGCGAATCTGCAAATCACATCTTGAAAGTACAATAATATGATAATGGTACAATAATATGATAATGACACAATGATATGATTCTAGCGTATTCTAGTTATATATTGAATGAATGTAATAATACGTCAAAGGCGTAATGACTGGTTCTATGATGAATGTTTGCGTGCATGACTTAGAGCAAAATATTGACATAGTTTTACTGTAAAGGTCGAAATCCGTCACAAAGATACACCGTTAATGTCGAGATTTGTAGGAAAGGTGCAGTGTTAAGTTACGACCTATTACATAGATGCAGTGCTAAGTACAGGTCGTTTACAACGAAACACCGTTTAAAAAAATAGCAATAGTCAAATTTCGAACCCCGGTTGCAAATTGCTGGAAACGCCTACATAGTGAGCGCTAAATGTGAAGGCGGTGGAAATCGTGTAACCTGACCCAAAGGGCCTTGCGGCACTTTTCATAAACAATCGTTGCCATAGTGACATCGCGTAGAGCAACGAAAAATGAAAATGAAATTATTAATACATCTAGACCAAGAAAAACAAAACAAAACAAAAACGTGCGATAAAAACACTGGCTTTCAGCTTTCCCGGGTCTGAAGGACTGACAGTGTTCTAGCATCATGTCGGATGCACAAGTCCAGTATCTAACCACCTCAAAGTAGATTAGAAGGTATCTTCAAACGATGCATGATAACTCAGGGTCATCGTTCACGATATAGGCTACGGAATATGGTGTACGGGGGGAGGATCTAGGAATTTGCCAAGGGGGGGGGGGGGGGGATTGCTCTACTTCTGACCGAGGGGCGTGCTCTCTGAAAAACTTGCGATCGGGGGGGGGGGGGGGCGGCGAGCTCGGAGAAGCCGACCTTAACAGTGTCTGTTCATGTTCCCAAGGGGGGGTTGCTCTCTGAAGACTTGGAACTTTAACATGTATGTTGCCATGGGGCGGGGTTGCAACCCCCCTAAACCCCCCCCCCCCCCACCCCTAGATCCGCCACTATTGTGTCCGGCGAGTTACTCGCCATACTGGCTAATCTTGAGATTTGCGGACCACTAAGCCAGTGGCTAGCCTGAAAATCGTTTACTGGTTTAACCAAAGAAACAAAGAGATGTGTTCACGTTCAGCATGTAGGGCTTTACAACCGCTACGGGATCTGATCGAGACCTCGCGATACAGAGATACTTACGCTCGACGTCAATGTTATAGCAACAACGGCCTTAGCCTCGGGAGACGCGGTTGGGTCTCGGTTCCAGCCTGGCTTTCGCACGAGGACTTTTAACAGAATAGGCGTATTAGGAAATTCTGAAATATCTGGAGGCACACTGGGGCTAAATATAACATTTTTGTATAGATTAATCGTTTAGCTATCACATTCTTCCAACGAATAAAAAAGATTGATCACCTGTATCTGTGTTTACCAGACGATTTCATGTGTTATTAGGCTTAGGCTGGGTCCCAGCTCTAACTTGTAGAAATGCGCGGCGCATATTTCCTATCAATATGTGCAGCGCCGCCCTGGCGAACGAGTGTGAAAATGCATGGAGGACGTAGGCGACAACAGAGGGTGAGTTCGGATATGCGATCGGAGTAATCGGCGCGGATATTTGGAGCATGCGGACTCACTCTTTCCGCTAATAGGCGGATCAATATTAACCGAACGCAAAATCCGCAGTCGGCGTGAATATTGCACTTGCTGGACTGCACAAATTTTGAAGATCGTTAAATAGCGCCATAAAATAAATCAACGGATACGTATTGTGTTCATTATCTTATTCTCGTTGTTATAATATTATTTACAGATTTTTTGCAGGTCGCAATACTACTATATATATATTAAATGTATTGTGCGGCCTGGACGCCATGTTGGAAATCCTCGTGATCCTCCTCTGGGTGGGGAGTACGGTCTGGGAGTAAAATGTACCACGTGACCGCCCTTTCGGACCACAATCACAGCGTTCGGTTATGCACTCCGCGGAGTCCGACTACTCCGCTCGCATACCCGAACTCACCCAAAGATGTAATGGATATAGGGAGCCCTAGCGGAGTAAATCGAAGGCAGAGAGTGCGTGTTTTGTTGTTGGTCCCCAAAGCACTTAAACCGGAAATATGTGTTACAGCAAGCTGGGATTCCCCCCCCCCCCCCTCCCTCAATAAATTATTGGTTTTGCCTTCTATGTTTTAATTAAGCTTACTATGAACTGCGCTGCTTGCCTGGAGTACATGAACAAGACGGAGATCGAAAAAAAGCTGGAGGGGAGGGGGGGACCTTACTTCGTATCGATATAAGGACGATGTCGTTAGTCGATTTTAAGGCAGCCTCAATGTCGCGATGTCCATTTTAAAAATACGTGGTAACTACGTGGTGACAACGCGTGGCTGCAAGATGCATGGAGTTTGCTTTTGATGAATTCTAAAATATTGACGTGGATTTAACGTATCTAGTTCGATTATTTTCGTAATTTACACAGAACTGCTCCAGCATTCTAATTTCGCGCATGCGTACAGCTTCTCGTGGGATTGCATCAAAGTGATTATACAGATTTGTATAATCCCCCCCCCCCCAAGGAAAGTCCTCATTTCTCAATCACGATAATAATTCTAGCTAAAAGCGAAAAAAAGTATTACCCCCCCCCCCCCCATTATGAAAGAACCAGAACCACAGGTAGTGCCACCTCCCCGGATTGTACTACATGACTGATGTAAGTTGGGGGAGGGGTGGGGGCGTCCCTGACATCCAGTAATGAATGAAGAGCGCACTGTCACATGCCTATACACCGTACGTAGTGTGTATCTTTCTTATAAAATTCTTTTACCTGAAAACATCAAATCCGTACCACAGATAAGTTCTGATGTAATCATAGGGGCACACAACAGTGTCTGTAGAGCGGGTTTACCGGGAAAAACAAATAAACCGGACTTGCATGGGAATGTGGCGTGTAGAGAGGGTTGATACCCATTCAAGCGGATAAGGGGTGGGGGGGGGGCTTATGCGGAACTCGCCCAAACCTTGCAATGCATTAGGCACCCACGTGGGGTTGGAGAGAGACATGGCATTCATAGCTAAAAACGCCATGTCTGCTTCCACATTTATAGTCCACCCCACCTCAGCCTCTCCAGTCTTCAACCGAGCATGAGCCAAGACTGGAATGGACCCGAATTGTATATGGAAAGGGTCCAGGATTCAGGTAAAATAGTGCTCCCCCGGCATTCATCATTACATTCATGTACCATCCTGACCACGTGGCGTTGTTTCACGCATTGCGCACACGAAAGTGTGATTCAGCTTATGGAAAACAATGTTTTTGGAGGGAAACAATACAACATATCCTTTCAACCGCCGTTGCGTAGTAATGCGTAGCGGTTTTCAGGCCCCCGGGAGGCCGGCCACCTGAATACCCTAGAAGCGCGCTGCGTAGTAATGCGGTTTGCATGTGCAGGCCCCGGGCGGCCAGCCGCCTGAGTACCCTAGAAGCGCCGTTGCGTGGTAAAGCGGTCTGCATGTGCAGGCCTCGGGAAGACGGCCGCCTGAGTGCCCTAGAAGCGCCGTTGCGTGATAAACCGTTTTGCATGTGAAGGGTCCTGCCAGAGCGGCATTGGAGCGCGGTCTAGGAATGACAGAGAGCCACATTTCAGCACCTCGTATTTATCTTATGTCGTGCACGCAATGCCCGAATGTCGGGATTTTAATTCAACTCTCCCAATAGATTTAAGTAACATAGCTGCAAGAAGCTCATTTCGGTTTCAAGGTGTATTATCAGACGACAGAAACACCCTTTCGTCCGTCGCGGCCATGAAACCACTTAATTCGTTCTCCGATAAGCCTAGATTTACATTGAGGTTCATGGACTTGCCATAACACAATTGTTGGACTCGGTATCTGTACCCCATTGTCAGCGCGGGATACAATTGTTGAACTTGTATTATAACGGCATTTGATGTATTTCAATGAAATAGAACACATCGCTAAAGTCATGGTATACGAACATGAAGACATTCGATAATGGCGCCATGCACGCTTTCCGCGGGCATGGGATACCTGGACCATAAAATGTAAGCATTTAGCGCTTAGTCATCCGCACTGCATCATAGATGATGTATCGGAAAAATGATGTAAAAAGTAGTAAACCAGCCATTTAGCCATTCAAAAACATGAGTATATTAGTTGATAGATGATAGCAACATACATTATTTGCTTTCCTTAAGTTAATAGAAAGTCATTGAACTGTTTTTCCGATTGAACGTATCAGTAAACGTAACCCGATGAACATCTACGTAACTCACGGTGTTTCTTAAAATACGTAGTTTACGGCATCCGTTTATATATTTTAAAATGTATTTAAAGAGCACGATAAAAATACCTAGGTCTTTTTCCCTAGCTGGCCTCATATAAACTGTCTGTGCAACAATGTTAGACAAGCATCCACCCCGCCATCCCCGACCCATCCAAATAAAACAAGCGCTGCAATGCTAGATGTGCTTTGGAAAGTTTCAGAAGCCTTTGATTTGTTTGGTGTAACATCGCTTCCTGAGTAGCGTTGATGTATTATCAACTTCATTCCATTTATTAAGGAGGGCCGCCCAATAGGCCCAGTGGATTAGTGACCGCCTAAGACCCAAACCGCACGTGGATTGGTGGTTCGAGTCCCGAATCATTTTGCAGGTGTACCAGTAGTTCACCACTACATATAAAATATTATTGTCCAGGCCAGATCCCAGTTAATAGTTAGAACCTATATGAAAAGTAATTTAGTTAATAGCTATAACCCAGATTATAATCTAATTATAATTAAAATTGAAAAAACCGACACGTAAACGTATCCATACCGTGTAGGCTAACCGATCGGGATGGATATTAGTGGCGCAAAATGTACCAATACCCTAAGTCACTTCACCTCTAGGCAGGTTGCCGGTCGTTATCAGCCTATTAGTTAAGCAACAGCACATGCTCCGCCTCCACAAACCCCCCCCCCCTCCCAGCATCCACCCCCCCCCCCCCGCCCCTACCGCCACCACCACCTGAAATCACCATTCCGCATGCTCAATTTACTATCTACCGTACTAATTGTGTTATCCAGGGATCTGGCAGCCGAGCCTCCTTACATACTCTACAGGCACCCCCACTCCTACACCCCCCCCCCCCCACCCCGTATCCACAACTCGGGCACACACACATGTCTGTCTTGACCAAGCAGCCCACCGCTTTCCTCGGTGTATGGGAAAGGCTATGGAAACCAGATAACGATCTTTACCTGGGGTCTCTGGAGGTGTGAATGCGGACAGAGCTCCTTAATATCGTCCCACTTTCAGAGGTTTGATCTTCTTCACTACCGATCTACACAGTTTTTTTAACGTTCATGACCCGATTTGTTTTTGCCCTTATCGAAACACACAAAGAACATACAGAAAAGAGCGGATGATCCGTGTAGCAGTGGAACGAGCGTCGCAATAGACCGTTCCAGATACCCCAGGCGACATCTATCGTCAAAAAACACCCTGCGTGTTTAGGGTTTGAAAACCGATTATCGCATGCGTTTAAAAGCATATATATAAATATTAATATTATATTATATTAACGTAAAAAATTGTTCCAACTGGAATGTTCGCTCGGTGAACTAACTGGTGGGGGTATCAATAACACATTAAATAAATTTGGGATTTTTTTTTGATATTTATTTACCGTAATGGGAATGTAGGCAACGTTTTCTAACGAATTGGATAAAACACTGTCCAGGTATGGTAACAACGAATGTGATGCTATATTATCCATATTGACCTCTTAAGTTCATATTGACCTCTTAAATTCATATTGACCTCTTAAATTCATATTGACCTCTTAAATTCATATTGACCTCTTAAATTCATATTGACCTCTTAAATTCATATTGACCACTTGAAAATCAATGAGAAAGTAATTGAGAACGGTTTTTATAACGCATGGCTACTTTAAGAGACAACTTCAAAAACAGTCAAATTATCCACTGTAATCCTAACCATATAGAAACTAAAAAAAAAAACTTTAAGCTGAAGGATCCAAGAAATCAGGTACTTAACAAAACAGGTACTATAGCTATTTATCTAACAGAATTCAAGCAGGTTAAGGATGAAGAAATCACGCTAATATACGTCCAATTTCGTAAACAAAAACACGACAAAAGTGGATACGTACAGGCATAATAGAACAAATTGCAGATTACGAAACGCTCAAGCATAATGTATGGACGTGCAATCGGATTCTACAGTATCCGTGTGGCTAAGAAGAGACACAATACGAAGAATTGTTTTAAAAAACCTGAATGCGAGTTGTAAAGTACCTGGACAGCTACCAGTACCATATTAACAAACATCCAATACCTCACAGAATGATTGAAAATAATCGTTGAGGGCGATTTCACTTCCAGTATAGTTTCAGGTAAGCTATGACATGCCATGATCTCACAAATAAATCAAGAAGGATACCCTCCCCACGCGTAGGAATATTGAACCAGCTGAATGAATGAATATACAACACACATACATATATAATAATGATATATAATGCATTAATACCCACACCACTGTAGTAAGGTAGTGCCCCCCTCCCCTCCCCCATCCCTGGGGAAGGCCCGGTAATTAGGTTACACTGGTGTATACATGCGGTTGTCAACCAGCTACGAAATCGCTTGACACGTGCAGTCATGACTACCTTTGAAGTCAAATCGCCAAAACAACGTAAGGCTTTCGTGTCAGACTTTATAATTTTCAAGGCCGCACTCCCTACTTCTACACCCCACCCTGTCCCCGCCCTGCCTTGTTCCCATTTTCTGTGCGCTAGTCCGCCCACTCAAATGAGAAATAGGAAATGGCCGGATTTGTGTTTCCATTTTTCATCTTCGTTTTGCAATGGGAAATCATAGGTGAAGGAAACTTGTACCTTTAACCCATTATTCATTTGATATGGGTAAAAGGAAATAGGAAGACATGTCCTTTTCTCCATTACCCATTTGAAACAGGTAAATAAGTCAACATTTTGCAATGGAAAATGGATATCAGGTACATACACGGACAGCCCAAATCATGATCCCGCAATGGTTGGTTTGCATCCGTCCGTCTGCGAAAGACGATGGATTAGCAGCTTTGTATGCGTTTAAGTAATATGATTTGCGTCCCGGCATTTACGCTTGTGACTGAATGAGCACCCCTCTGTGCCCATGGTGACCGACAGAGCTTACCGCAATAGTGGCATCGATGGCCTGTTGTTAGGTCTTGGTGATTACTCAGTCGACGCCAAGATTGACGTTTCTCAAGCCAGATCCCGTCATGGTGCCCCATACCCTCTGTCACGAGACGTCGCCATTCCCTCTTTAGGGATGCTAGATTTTCCCAAGATTTCGAATTGATGCCAAACGCCATGTCACATGAACATTGAACAATGTACATGTAACATCCGGCTAAGACCGCTAGATGAAACCGCTCGCCTGTTAAGAAAATACTAATGGTAAGGCTGCGTTTTAATTTACCTCACTGATACAAACTAATGTGTGCGGGAGCATAATACATGTCTATGCATCTGACTGAGGTAGGAAAATGCGATGTTACATCAAAAATAAAAGCTGCACCTTGACGTAAGCGCCACCTACACGACTTATGCAAGAAATAGACAAAACCTTCTCTGTCCCTGCTGCAGCTTTTGTTGAGAAAGCTACTGCCAATGGAGTGTTAGCATGAAAAAATCTTATTTGTGTCATAAAATAGGATAAATGCGCAGTACAATTGTAAGTATGGTATCGTTCAAATGGTCTCGTATTGGTATTTTGTCTTACACTGGATTGGGTGTGGAATGCTACAAGACCATCATGTTCAAAAGAACATACATCATTGTATCTGTACTGACTGTAGAAAGATGTCTCAGTCATAGTAGCCTGAACACAAGACTTTACTGTCATAAGACAGTTGGCAATAAAACGACGGTAATTGTCTGGCTTTCAGGCTACAGTCATAAAAGCTTCGTTCTAGATCTATCTAGACCTGGTGTCAGTGCCGCCCTCCGTCCTCCCCGCGTGAGGTCAATGCACACACCATTGGCAAAGGCTGACACTCCGTCTGGTTTTATCTAGGAGATTGGGATAATTGTCCCCTATGGTCTGAGCATGTGCCACACATTGTGGCAAGACAGAATTGAAAAAGAGCCTGGATATTGGAGGAGGGTATGTCGCTTGTAAGCTTCACTTGGGATTGTAAATTCCGAGGAGAAACTACCCACCCGCCTGCTCTGGCACGCTGTTGCTGCGGCCCATAACCAGATGGCCGACCATTAATTAGATAAGGAAGAAAGTGAAGTGTCTCTAGCCTCTAGATCCGTATGACTCGCGCGGTCCCGTTGATGAGCAATTCGCTGACCAAACATACTACCAGACGACCCCAACCTCCACCCTCTGCACCACATCCCCATTTTACAACTTGATATCACAGCACTGAAGACCAGGGGGTTAATGTTGATGAAGCCTGTAATCGGGCCTCGTCAGCTCAATTTACCTCTTCAAAGAAAGACGGCTGCCGTGGCCAATCGTACTGGTTGCTATGTGACGTATACCCATTGATGATAAGTCCGCACCCAAAGAAATACTTGCATTTAATATATAGTATAACGTGTCAATCAATGAGGATATATTAGTTTACTTTAATGTAGGAGGAAGACACGAATAGAACCGGGGTGGGGGGTACGAATAATAATTATCTGGTGGCTAGATGGGACTGTTTTCTGGGCGTCGTTTATTCCCGGCCGACCACACAGTAAACATGTCCTTATATCTTTGAAGTAATTACACTAGGAAACACTAGTCTTGACCGTGTATCCCACAAAAGTCATTTTGCAGAGTGTATCCAAACCATCGACAACAAACTTGAGGTGGTGTTCCTTGTTTTTATCTTGATATCGCGGCATACCCTGTTAGAATCTTCAGGTTAACAATGAGCGTATTTAGTCAACAACGACACACAATCTATGTATTGTAACCTCGAAACACCACAATATTTAAGGGCAAAGGGGGAGGGGGTAAGGGGGTTGCACCTTGTGAGAAAGAGCATATCACTTATTTGAACTTGAGCATACACTGTATACAGGGGCGTTTAAGGGTATGCTAAGGACTATTAAAGTCGATAAATTGTTCACCCCCCCCGCCCGCGCCCGATTGTAAACAATAGGTGGACACCTGGGGTATTTTTCGCCCCCCTCCTCCCTTTCCGGTCACAATTTGTTTTTCAGGGCGCCCACCTTCACGATGTCGCAACCACCCCCCCCCCCCCCACCCCACACTCTCTTTCCGAAATTCTAGATCAGCCCCTGATGTTCTTGCAATCGGTAGATGTACTAAACTGACCGTGGCTGAAGCGATCGACGGTTCTTCCATGTTAAGGTCATGCACTATTGACTATTGACACGCCAAGACACTATTAATGATCGTCGTTCAAAGCCAAGTCTCAAACACGCTTTAAAACGCGGTTCTCCAGTATTCAACAGACGGCGCCTCGAGGCTCTGCACATGCAAACCGCTTTACTACGCAACGGCGCCTCCAGGGTATTCAGGTGGTCGATCCTGCACATGCAGACCGCTTTACTACGTAACGGCGCTTCTAGGGCGCTCCGACGGCCGGGCCCCCGCGGCCTGCACATGCACCCCGCATAAACACGCGGTTCTAGGGTACTCCAGCGGTCGGCCTCCAGGGGCATGCAACTGCACACCGCATTACTACGCAACGGCGGTTCTATAGCAAATTGAGGTCTGGCGGTTAAAAGGATATATGTAGCGAATGGTATCTGTGTGGGACTAAAATAATTAAAGGTGTTTAGCCACAGTGGCTAATTGAAATGAATTGGGAGACTACATACACCCAACATACCCAGCGCTGGTCCGCCAGGGCGTCTGCCATGGAAAACGTTTTTTGTCCGAGCGCTAATGGGCGCTTCTTGGCTCAACACATTCCTCATCTCAGATGACGTGCTTTTGCATCTGCTCTGCTCGACTTTTTGTCTTAATATACTCAGTTGTGTATAAAACCTATTCGTTTGTGTTTAGTGAGTATTTATTTGTTTTATGCCGACGGAATTTTTTTGTCGACTTCAGTTCGTATGGGAACGGTACCCGGGGCGGAAAGTATAAGGCTGAAATACTAAAGTTCTTGTTTCATGGTCCCTGTTTCAGGGTAACTGTCCATGAATTTCTGAGCAATCGCCGCTTTGTTTTAGGAAAATATCTGTGAAAAACCCGTTTGAGCGGCAGTTTTGAGTCCTGAAACATTCCAACGCTCTGTATGACCCCAAGCGCAGTACACACTATTTAGGCCCTTTCCGCTCCATGTGCTCGACGGGGCCATTATGATAGATACATTTGGGGGGCATCCATGCCCGGGGTCACACGGTTAGAGTTCATAAACACAAGCACGTGCTTTCGTTTTGCCATTGGGTTGTACTAAAATGGTATTTCTCGTTTTCGCCGATCGCCCGGCGGAGGGCGTTCCGCTTAAGCTATAGCTGTAACGCGAGGAACGAGCTCCCCCTGCTGGCAGAGTGGGCATGTAGCATATGGAGGTTTACGCAAGATGGTTTTGACAAATACTCATACGGTCAGACGGCAGGATACTGCATCGCTATTCGAAATATTGGAGTAAAGCAATGGCGGTTCCATCGTGGAAGTGGTGGGGGGGGGGGGGTTGGGGGGCGAGATTTCGTGGTTGTAGACTTCAACCCTCAAGCCCTGGAAATCCTCTCTCGCCCCTTCGATCAATCCGAGCCCCCTGGCGGGGTGGGGGTAGAAAACTTACCTTGCGTGGTGGGGATATAATATTCTTTTGGAGAACGGGATTTCCTTTCAAACATAGCGCAGCTGAGTAAATTTCAAGAAAGGTGGGGTGTCGTATCCCAGCTCGTATTATAATCTGGAACTGATAATGTCAGAAATTGGAAGTAAACTGTGCATGGTTAAGTTTAGAGTGGGAAGTGTATGCTTTAACTATGATGGGTCTCGTTACTTTTTCATGATGGTTCGGTCAGCTAATATAGGATTCAGTGGTATGGTGATTGATTAATTTCGTGTTTTGCACTGAATATGGCAATTGAACATTTTAATGATGAATAAACCTGATTGGGTTGCTATAGTAGGCCTACAACCAGTGTGTATACTGCTTGCAAGAAAAAACAAATTCTGTGACCGTGTCTGATGTCAGTCTTTGTCGGCTTCTTCAAGGCGAAAGATAGTGGGCCAGTCGCCATGTTTGACACGTTTGACACGCAAATACATACGTTTCGCGAAAAGACCTCATAACGCATGTATATGCAAAATACCGTCTTTTTGCTATAATGTAATACCGGTAATGAACCTGTTTTAAGGTGTGTTAAATGACTTACGCATTGTTTTCTTTTTTGCGAATGAATCTTTTCACTTGCGTTACTTTCTAATATATCGATATCTGCCATGTGAACGTAATAATATATCTTCTTCGCAGCCAACATCCCAGACCGGAGAACCTGTTCAACAATTACAGACGAAAGTTTGGGTGAGTGCCTTGGGGGTTAGTAATTCAAATTGTATCAATGTTATTTAAATAATGCTAGATGCATTGTCACGGCGATGTGATGGCTTTCTGAACGTACGATACGTTTTCTCTCGCCTCCAATCTTGTCGCTAGTTGCGTCCTTCCGTATTATAGTCGAATCCTCCCGGTTTCTGGACACCCAGGTAAAGGTAACCAGTAACGGAAAGTGTCCTAAAGTTAAACAAAGTCGTCCGGGTCCAAAAGTCGTCATGAACAAATAAACTGTAATCAGTTTCATACAAGTACGCACAACAGACGACGTTAACTATTAGTAAGACAAGGTCTACATGCGTTACTAAGTTAGTGGTTACACAAACAAGCGTCGATATGCGCCTACTAAAGTCAGTCATAAGTGCCGTGGTGTATTTCTACTTGGGTCGCTGGATGTTTCGGCCGCTGGACGTTTCGGCCGCTAGCGAGGGGCGGAGGGTAGGGGCCGGATTGGAGGAGGGGGTTGCGTTGGTGCCGGGGGTACGGTGTGGGGGGTTTGGTGGTCATGTTTGAAGGGGTGGAGGCATGCCCAGGTTGAATGGGGATTACGATAGATGACGGCTGGGTGTTATTCACAGCGTTTATTATCATCAATTTGTACTTGCCCCGCCCCGCTCTCCCCTAGATCACCCTGTATATAATTACGTGAGCCACAAATATATTTGCGACCGGTATATATTTGGCGAGACGGGAAATACAAACGAAAAACAGGAGGAGGGTACAGCGTTTATTATCATCAATTTATACGTGCCCCGCCCGGGTGCCGCTCTCCCCTAAATTACCCGTGTCCAGCCAATTGGCCTGAAGCAATACAATATATATTTTCCGCAAATTTGCCTCGATCGCTCTGAAAATTACTGACGTGAAAAAGCAACAATACCTAGATCATTTTCATGATACTAAACTCACGTTTGTACTGTACTAATGTTATCCTGTTTTATGACCCAAACAATATTTCTCCATGCTGACATTCCATTGGCAGCAAACGCACTTTCCCAAACAAATAAGAGATTATTTAATATTGGGGTAGCAGCTTAGACTACCCCCCGTGCTGGGCTGGTGTTTCAGGCACATGTGGATAGATAGACGGATCTAAGCACAGGTACTCAGATCTGCTGACAGAACCCCTGAAGTAAATAAACAATGCCTCCCCCCCACCCTCTCACTCAGGCTCCGCATATAATACTTTTTTACTTCAGGGGTTCTGTCAGCAGATCTGAGCACCTGTGGACCTAAGCTTACTCAGTTAGATCCGATATTATTATTTATTAGTTATTATATGTCATTTCAGGTATTGATTGTGCAGGAAAAAAAATCCTCCGAAAACGAAATGGCACTGGTTTCCCGGCAACAGCGGGTGCTCCATGGAGCTGGTCATCGGTTGAACGACCTCTTGCGAGGGCTGCGCCTCCTACATGGGGAAGAAACTGGATGTGGAGAACTGCGCACAGGCGCATGGCTGCGGACAGCTGGAGGCCGACGCCAAGGAGATCATGCTGGAGAGCTTCGACGACGTGGCTGACAATGCTGAGTTTTTGGAGATGTCGGTGGATCAGCTGCTGGAGATGCTCACCTTCGAGGAGATCATAGCGGGCGAGGAGGAGATCTTTAAGGCCGTCGTCAAGTGGGTCAGTCATATTTTCTTTATTTTCCTCTGTACCATTTCATGTTGTGTATTTATTATCTGCCTAAAGTATTTTATATTTTTCTCTTTACCCTTTCACGCTGTGTAATATCAGATCTACCGAAAATGTTTCATGTTATCCTCTTTACCTTTTCACGTTGTGTATTTTAGATGTACCTTAAGTATTTAATATTTTTCTCTTGAGCCTTTCACGTTATGTATTTTAGATCTGCCTAAATAATTTAATTTCCCCCGAGACCCCCATAATTCCTTGCAACTCTGTCTTAGTTGATGATGGCAGCGCGCAAGGCAATGAAGGCAGGCGGACATAGCTATTAAAACTAAAGAGGCACATTAATTAAACAAATGCGCTGCACTAAATGCATTGGTACTCCCCTGGCTGCCAACCCCTTGCTCCAGAGGGCAGTGTATCCTGATTCATATTGGTTTCTTAGTTTCCTTTCTAGCTATCTTTCTACATTCCGTAAAACCAGTCATTCCTCTAAGTCTCTCCTCACTCCCAAAGCACTCACTGGCTTGCCCCAGATGGCGCCACCACTACCCCACCTGCTCCCTCCACGCAGGCCTGGGATGCGGTTACAATCTCGTTCATCTGTTATTTCCTCTTAAAATATATGCAATTTAATATAACTACCACAGGTACAACACGACCCCGACCAGCGGACCCCCAGCGTGCCCACGCTCATGTCACTCATCCGCTTCGCCCTCCGGTACAACACGACCCCGACCAGCGGACCCCCAGCGTGCCGACGCTCATGTCACTCATCCGCTTCGCCCTCAGGTACAACACGACCCCGACCAGCGGACCCCCAGCGTGCCCACGCTCATGTCACTCATCCGCTTCGCCCTCAGGTACAACACGACCCCGACCAGCGGACCCCCAGCGTGCCGACGCCCATGTCACTCAGTCGCTTCGCCCTCAGGTACAACACGACCCCGACCAGCGGACCCCCAGCGCGCCCACGCTCATGTCACTCATCCGCTTCGCCCTCAGGTACAACACGACGCCGACCAGCGGACCCCCAGCGTGCCGATGCTCATGTCACTCATCCGCTTCGCCCTCAGGTACAACACGACCCCGACCAGCGGAACCCCAGCGTGCCGACGCTCATGTCACTCATCCGCTTCGCCCTCAGGTACAACACGACCCCGACCAGCGGACCCCCAGCGTGCCGACGCTCATGTCACTCATCCGCTTCGCCCTCAGGTACAACACGACCCCGACCAGCGGACCCCCAGCGTGCCCACGCTCATGTCACTCATCCGCTTCGCCCTCAGGTACAACACGACCCCGACCAGCGGACCCCCAGCGTGCCCACGCTCATGTCACTCATCCGCTTCGCCCTCAGGTACAACAGGACCCCGACCAGCAGACCCCCAGCGTGCCGACGCTCATGTCACTCATCCGCTTCGCCCTCAGGTACAACACGACCCCGACCAGCGGACCCCCAGCGTGCCGACACTCATGTCACTCATCCGCTTTGCCCTCAGGTACAACACGACCCGGACCAGCGGACCCCCAGCGTGCCGACGCTCATGTCACTCATCCGCTTCGCCCTCAGGTACAACACGACCCCGACCTGCAGACCCCCAGCGTGCTGCCCACGCTCATGTCACTCATCCGCTTCGCCCTCAGGTACAACACGACCCCGACCAGCGGACCCCCAGCGTGCCCACGCTCATGTCACTCATCTGCGTCGCCCACAGGTACAACACGACCCCGACCAGCGGACCCCCAGCGTGCCAACGCTCATGTCACTCATCCGCTTCGCCCTCAGGTACAACACGACCCCGACCAGCGGACCCCCAGCGTGCCCACGCTCATGTCACTCATCCGCTTCACCCTCAGGTACAACACGACCCCGACCAGCGGACCCCCAGCGTGCCCACGCGCATGTCACTCATCCGCTTCGCCCTCAGGTACAACACGACCCCGACCAGCGGACCCCCAGCGTGCCGACGCTCATGTCACTCATCCGCTTTGCCCTCAGGTACAACACGACCCCGACCAGCGGACCCCTAGCGTGCCCACGCTCATGTCACTCATCCGCTTCGCCCTCAGGTACAACACGACCCCGACTAGTGGACCCCCAGCGTGCCGACGCTCATGTCACTCATCCGCTTCGCCCTCAGGTACAACACGACCCCGACCAGCGGACCCCCAGCGTGCCCACGCTCATGTCACTCATCCGCTTCGCCCTCAGGTACAACACGACCCCGACTAGTGGACACCCAGCGTGCCGACGCTCATGTCACTCATCCGCTTCGCCCTCATGTACAACACGACCCCGACCAGCGGACCCCCAGCGTGCCGACGCTCATGTCACTCATCCGCTTCGCCCTCAGGTACAACACGACCCCGACCAGCGGACCCCCAGCGTGCCGACGCTCATGTCACTCATCCGCTTCACCCTCAGGTACAACACGACCCCGACCAGCGGACCCCAGCGTGCCGACGCTCATGTCACTCATCCGCTTCACCCTCAGGTACAACACGACCCCGACCAGCGGACCCCCAGCGTGCCGACGCTCATGTCACTCATCCGCTTCGCCCTCAGGTACAACACGACCCGGACTAGTGGAAACCCAGCGTGCCGACGCTCATGTCACTCATCCGCTTCGCCCTCAGGTACAACACTACCTCGACCAGCGGACCCCCAGCGTGCCGACGCTCATGTCACTCATCCGCTTCGCCCTCAGGTACAACACGACCCCGACCAGCGGACCCCCAGCGTGCCGACGCTCATGTCACTCATCCGCTTCACCCTCAGGTACAACACGACCCCGACCAGCGGACCCCCAGCGGGCCGACGCCCATGTCACTCATCCGCTTCGCCCTCAGGTACAACACGACCCCGACCAGCGGACCCCTAGCGTGCCCACGCTCATGTCACCCATCCGCTTCGCCCTCAGGTACAACACTACCCCGACCAGCGGACCCCCAGCGCGCCCACGCTCATGTCACTCATCCGCTTTGCCCTCAGGTACAACACAACCCCGACCAGCGGACCCCCAGCGTGCCGACGCTCATGTCACTCATCCGCTTCGCCCTCAGGTACAACACTACCCCGACCAGCGGACCCCCAGCGTGCCGACGCTCATGTCACTCATCCGCTTCGCCCTCAGGTACAACACGACTCCGACCAGCGGACCCCCAGCGTGCCGACGCTCATGTCACTCATCCGCTTCGCCCTCAGGTACAACACAACCCCGACCAGCGGACCCCCAGCGTGCCCACGCTCATGTCACTCATCCGCTTCGCCCTCAGGTACAACACGACCCCGACCAGCGGACTCCCAGCGTGCCGACGCTCATGTCACTCATCCGCTTCGCCCTCAGGTACAACACGACCCCGACCAGCGGACCCCCAGCGTGCCCACGCTCATGTCACGCATCCGCTTCGCCCTCAGGTACAACACGACCCCGACCAGCGGACCCCTAGCGTGCCCACGCTCATGTCACTCATCCGCTTCGCCCTCAGGTACAACACGACCCCGACCAGCGGACCCCCAGCGTGCCGACGCTCATGTCACTCATCCGCTTCGCCCTCAGGTACAACACGACCCCGACCAGCGGACCCCCAGCGTGCCGACGCTCATGTCACTCTTCCGCTTCGCCCTCAGGTACAACACGACCCCGACCAGCAGACCCCCAGCGTGCCCACGCTCATGTCACTCATCCGCTTCGCCCTCAGGTACAACACGACCCCGACCAGCGGACCCCCAGCGTGCCCACGCTCATGTCACTCATCCGCTTCGCCCTCAGGTACAACACGACCCCGACCAGCGGACCCCCAGCGTGCTGCCCACGCTCATGTCACTCATCCGCTTCGCCCTCAGGTACAACACGACCCCGACCAGCAGACCCCCAGCGGGCCGACGCTCATGTCACTCATCCGCTTCGTCCTCAGGTAAAACACGACCCCGACCAGCGGACCCCTAGCGTGCCCACGCTCATGTCACTCATCCGCTTCGCCCTCAGGTACAACACTACCCCGACCAGCGGACCCCCAGCGCGCCCACGCTCATGTCACTCATCCGCTTTGCCCTCAGGTACAACACTACCCCGACCAGCGGACCCCCAGCGTGCCGACGCTCATGTCACTCATCCGCTTCGCCCTCAGGTACAACACGACCCCGACCAGCGGACCCCCAGCGTGCCGACGCTCATGTCACTCTTCCGCTTCGCCCTCAGGTACAACACGACTCCGACCAGCGGATCCCCAGCGTGCCGACGCTCATGTCACTCATCCGCTTCGCTCTCAGGTACAACACGACCCCGACCAGCGGACCCCCAGCGTGCCCACGCTCATGTCACTCTTCCGCTTCGCCCTCAGGTACAACACGACCCCGACCAGCGGACCCCCAGCGTGCTGCCCACGCTCATGTCACTCATCCGCTTCGCCCTCAGGTACAACACGACCCCGACCAGCGGACCCCCAGCGGGCCGACGCTCATGTCACTCATCCGCTTCGCCCTCAGGTACAACACGACCCCGACCAGCGGACCCCCAGCGTGCCGACGCTCATGTCACTCATCCGCTTCGCCCTCATGTACAACACGACCCCGACCAGCGGACCCCCAGCGTGCCGACGCTCATGTCACTCATCCGCTTCGCCCTCAGGTACAACACGACCCCGACCAGCGGACCCCCAGCGTGCCGACGCTCATGTCACTCATCCGCTTTGCCCTCAGGTACAACACGACCCCGACCAGCGGACCCCCAGCGTGCCGGCGCCCATGTCACTCATTCGCTTCGCCCTCAGGTACAACACGAGCCCGACCAGCGGACCCCCAGCGTGCCCACGCTCATGTCACTCATCCGCTTCGCCCTCAGGTACAACACGACCCCGACCAGCGGACCCCCAGCGTGCCGACGCTCATGTCACTCATCCGCTTCGCCCTCAGGTACAACACGACCCCGACCAGCGGACCCCCAGCGTGCCGACGCCCATGTCACTCATCCGCTTTGCCCTCAGGTACAACACGACCCCGACCAGCGGACCCCTAGCGTGCCCACGCTCATGTCACCCATCCGCTTCGCCCTCAGGTACAACACTACCCCAACCAGCGGACCCCCAGCGCGCCCACGCTCATGTCACTCATCCGCTTTGCCCTCAGGTACAACACAACCCCGACCAGCGGACCCCCAGCGTGCCGACGCTCATGTCACTCATCCGCTTCGCCCTCAGGTACAACACTACCCCGACCAGCGGACCCCCAGCGTGCCGACGCTCATGTCACTCATCCGCTTCGCCCTCAGGTACAACACGACTCCGACCAGCGGACCCCCAGCGTGCCGACGCTCATGTCACTCATCCGCTTCGCCCTCAGGTACAACACAACCCCGACCAGCGGACCCCCAGCGTGCCCACGCTCATGTCACTCATCCGCTTCGCCCTCAGGTACAACACGACCCCGACCAGCGGACCCCCAGCGTGCCGACGCTCATGTCACTCATCCGCTTCGCCCTCAGGTACAACACGACCCCGACCAGCGGACCCCCAGCGTGCCCACGCTCATGTCACGCATCCGCTTCGCCCTCAGGTACAACACGACCCCGACCAGCGGACCCCTAGCGTGCCCACGCTCATGTCACTCATCCGCGTCGCCCTCAGGTACAACACGACCCCGACCAGCGGACCCCCAGCGGGCCGACGCTCATGTCACTCATCCGCTTCGCCCTCAGGTACAACACGACCCCGACCAGCGGACCCCCAGCGTGCCGACGCTCATGTCACTCTTCCGCTTCGCCCTCAGGTACAACACGACCCCGACCAGCAGACCCCCAGCGTGCCCACGCTCATGTCACTCATCCGCTTCGCCCTCAGGTACAACACGACCCCGACCAGCGGACCCCCAGCGTGCCCACGCTCATGTCACTCATCCGCTTCGCCCTCAGGTACAACACGACCCCGACCAGCGGACCCCCAGCGTGCTGCCCACGCTCATGTCACTCATCCGCTTCGCCCTCAGGTACAACACGACCCCGACCAGCGGACCCCCAGCGGGCCGACGCTCATGTCACTCATCCGCTTCGTCCTCAGGTAAAACACGACCCCGACCAGCGGACCCCTAGCGTGCCCACGCTCATGTCACTCATCCGCTTCGCCCTCAGGTACAACACTACCCCGACCAGCGGACCCCCAGCGCGCCCACGCTCATGTCACTCATCCGCTTTGCCCTCAGGTACAACACTACCCCGACCAGCGGAGCCCCAGCGTGCCGACGCTCATGTCACTCTTCCGCTTCGCCCTCAGGTACAACACGACCCCGACCAGCAGACCCCCAGCGTGCCCACGCTCATGTCACTCATCCGCTTCGCCCTCAGGTACAACACGACTCCGACCAGCGGACCCCCAGCGTGCCGACGCTCATGTCACTCATCCGCTTCGCTCTCAGGTACAACACAACCCCGACCAGCGGACCCCCAGCGTGCCCACGCTCATGTCACTCTTCCGCTTCGCCCTCAGGTACAACACGACCCCGACCAGCGGACCCCCAGCGTGCTGCCCACGCTCATGTCACTCATCCGCTTCGCCCTCAGGTACAACACGACCCCGACCAGCGGACCCCCAGCGGGCCGACGCTCATGTCACTCATCCGCTTCGCCCTCAGGTACAACACGACCCCGACCAGCGGACCCCCAGCGTGCCGACGCTCATGTCACTCATCCGCTTCGCCCTCATGTACAACACGACCCCGACCAGCGGACCCCTAGCGTGCCCACGCTCATGTCACTCATCCGCTTCGCCCTCAGGTACAACACTACCCCGACCAGCGGACCCCCAGCGCGCCCACGCTCATGTCACTCATCCGCTTTGCCCTCAGGTACAACACAACCCCGACCAGCGGACCCCCAGCGTGCCGACGCTCATGTCACTCATCCGCTTCGCCCTCAGGTACAACACTACCCCGACCAGCGGACCCCCAGCGTGCCCACGCTCATGTCACTCATCCGCTTCGCCCTCAGGTACAACACGACTCCGACCAGCGGACCCCCAGCGTGCCGACGCTCATGTCACTCATCCGCTTCGCCCTCAGGTACAACACAACCCCGACCAGCGGACCCCCAGCGTGCCCACGCTCATGTCACTCATCCGCTTCGCCCTCAGGTACAACACGACCCCGACCAGCGGACCCCCAGCGTGCCGACGCTCATGTCACTCATCCGCTTCGCCCTCAGGTACAACACGACCCCGACCAGCGGACCCCCAGCGTGCCCACGCTCATGTCACTCATCCGCTTCGCCCTCAGGTACAACACGACCCCGACCAGCGGACCCCTAGCGTGCCCACGCTCATGTCACTCATCCGCTTCGCCCTCAGGTACAACACGACCCCGACCAGCGGACCCCCAGCGTGCCGACGCTCATGTCACTCATCCGCTTCGCCCTCATGTACAACACAACCCCGACCTGCGGACCCCCAGCGTGCCGACGCCCATGTCACTCATCCGCTTCGCCCTCAGGTACAACACGACCCCGTCCAGCCGACCTGAGCGTGTGCGTACACATGGCTTGTGTGTACACGGGTCTTGGGCGTGCAGGGGACTGGTGTGTACACGGGACTGGTGTGTACAAGCGGCGTATGTACACGCGAGTGAAGGGCATAACGAGATGGGAATCAACCGAGATAAGTGACGAGTTGGGTGAGTGTTTTCGGAGTATATCCAGTATGTCTGTAGACCATTTTGTAATTATAATGTCATCGCTGAACCCTCATATTGTACATTTTACTCTCTCATGCGCGTTTATATGTATGTAATATATTATATAAGAACCCTATTAAGGCAGAGCCGTCGGGACTACGGCATAGTGACGTCATCAACTACGTCACTATGTCCCAACCGAGGGAACAAAACGAGAAGTTCCGTGATGATGTTTGATGACGTGCGGGAGGAAGGTGACAGTGTAAATGAACTTCCATACGATGATGATGACGACGTCACGCAGACACACGTGACGTCAGGGCTAATTATAGGATAGCAGCGTAAAGGTCACCGTGGCTTTTGAAGATTTAGGTTTTTTTCCGTTCTGTTCGTTTTCGTTCTCGCTATATCTGTAATCCTAGGGCCCGATGTTCTCAGCAGCGAAGGGGTTTTGTAATTAATGAATGAATTGATGGATTAATGGATTAGCCGCGCGAAGCCTGGTTGACTAGACGCTGGCGGTTTAATTCGTGTCAAAAAGAGTCCCAACCGCACAGGATTCGGTGCTGATATTCAAGACGTGGCCGTTCGCTTGCAGTGCTCTGCCATCAAACCGTTCGTAATTGTAATCTTAATGATGATAATGGACGTAATAAATGTGCAATAGAAAATCAACCTGGACTGTAAAGGGAAAAACATATTTGAACAAAAAGAAAAATTTGTAAAAACGAAAGACTTGGTAAGTGTGTTACTTGTGCGTTGTGTTGTGTTTGAATGTATTACACGATTACGTTATGACAACACTTTCCAATTTGCTTTCCCGCCGCCACGTTTTCTTGACTTCACGTCAACTACCATTGATGCACGCTTTTCCTTCCTTTCATTAAAACAACGTGGACATTCATAGTGTTAGAAGTCTCGAATATCTCGTTGGTAGATAAACACATGAAATCTATTGCCAACAGGGAGTAAATTTAATGCTCATACAGCACTTTTCAGGCCAAAACTGATCAAAACTGACAAAGTGTGCCTTTCTAAAATCAAAGTCATAAATGCCGTACACTCACGTTTCGGCTGATATTTTCCGCGATTGTGCTGCGATCGCTCTGAAAATCAATGACGTGACAAAGCAACACCGGGCCATTTTAATGATAAAACACTTACGTTTGTACTTAGCCTGAAAATCAGACGTTATTGTCTCACGACAGTAACGTCTGATTTTCAGGCTAGTTTGTACTGCGACTATCCTTTTTTATGACACAAAGAATATTTCTCATAAATTCCCAGTTCACGATTGATGAAAATCCTTGATCACGACGGTCGCCTACTTTATCCCATTGCCAGTTCACCCAAGGCAAAATGAAAAGCCCGTTTCGGATGAACAGAGATACTCCTTGCCCCCCCACCCCCTGCCCCCCCTGAACCCCCCCCCCCTCCCCCCTCTGTTGCAGCACACTCTGAAAATCACTGACGTGACGAAGCAACACCGGAAAATTTTAATGATAGACTACCAAGCTAACGTTTGTACTGCGACGTTATGCTTTTTATGACACAAAGAACATTTCTCCGCGCTGACACTCCATTGGCATTTATGAGTTTGACTTTTTAGTGTGCTGCAACAGAGGAGGGGGGTGGGAGGGAGGGGGGGAAGGGACTGGGAGTAGGGGTATATCGTATCATATTCTAAGCGCACTTCGTTCGCCAGATGGCTCGCGGGTGGCGCATTGGAAAACAAACCCACGTGCGGCCGACAGATCTGCTTGAGCGAGAAGGCTACTTTCGGTCTGTCAACGATCTCTTGCCATATAAGTTTTTTCCAAGTGCGTTTTTTTGGCTATGACTAAGCAGTGCAAGGTCTGGGGGTGTACCACTCACAACCGAGCTGGAAAGGCGCTGTCATTTTTTGAATTTTCCGTGAATGAGGAGCGGTTACAGCGTTGGCTCGCAGCACTAGAGCTCCACCATTCCCTCTGTACGTCCCCATCATCCCCGCCAATGCATGCATGGTAACAGGCAATTCGTTTGCATTGCGCTCTGCCGACAATTAAGCGTAAGTTTGGTGTCAAGCTCGTTGCAAATGAATATGATATTTCGATTGTATATGTTCTGGCATATACCCAGTAGGCAAGCATACGCAGCGTGGCATCTGGATGCATCGGGTCGTCAGTTCGAAATTTCTTTCCAACTTTATGCCGAATACTACCCGGCTTAGGACATCGAGATATTTTTTTAACCAAAAAAATCAGTCCTTCCAAATTATCTTCGGACACGACTTATTATTTAAAGAAAATAAATAAATAACTCGTTCCAAGCTCAGTTTCGATTCCCGATTTTTTGTTTTTTTCGAAGGCCCCGTTGTAGTATCGTTATCGATTGTATAGAAGTACGTTGCATGTGAAACCCCCATCTGTCTCTGGGGTTGTTTGGCGCGGTATATCCGATGTGTGCACTAAGGTGGCCTAACCAACAAACCATATATAAGTTTGTAGATGACGTTTGTAGATGTAGGTCAAAGGTCATGGTCACAGGATTTTTTTCAAACTTCGCTTAACTATTAAAAGATAGGACCAAAAAACCGAAAAATCGCTATAACGTTTGCAGTTTCCATTAATCACGCTGCAAATTTTTAAACACGTATTGGGCCTATTAGTACCTTCTATATCGTCTTTCATTCATGCAAATGGCCCATATAGTTTTCCCGTTAAAAAATTCCCAAATTTTAACATGGGACCCTACGGGAGCATTTTGGCGGGAAAATGGCCTCCCCAATTTCTCCATGAAGGGGACATGTCAGACAAACGACACCTTGCGTGAGACCTGACATTAGTATTTGGGCGCAAATTGCTATATTGATCAAGGTCACGCTTCCAAGGTCAACTTTACAACAAGGTCAAGGTCACGAATCATGTTCTTCTCCGTAGCTCCGTTAATATTGGCTCTAGAGATCCGCGGTTTGTCTCAAAGTATTCTTCTGAGAGAGGCACATGTGGTCTCAGATTTCACATCACATTATAGCTTTCGAGCTATTGGGTGGTTAAATTTGACCCGAATAAAACTGGAGAAAAATAGCTGTGCCTACATCAATGCAGATAGACTTCCTGTATGTCGTGGAATAGGTACCAATATGACTGACATCCTGTGTGCCAAATACCATTCAAGTCAGACCAGTGCTATGCACGCCAAAAAAAAAAAAAAACGGCGCGCTGACGTTTCGGCCTATACTCTGTCATTAATGCATGTATACAGTCGGCACTCGCTATATATATTCCAGTTGCACTGATATACAGATTTTCGTCTCCCTTCTCAAGCTACGCTTGTTAGGGCGAAAATCGCCATCATGTGACTGCTCTGTTTGTGTGCGTGTGTGTGTGTGTGTGTGCGTCTGTCTGTCGTCACGATAACTGTCGAACACTTGTAGCTATCGTTGTCAAACTTCGCCAGCAAATGCCAGAAGTGTAATCTCAGGTCAAGTTTGTTGCCGGGTAAAATCGGTCAAACGTTAACGTCACGGTGACGTCATACGTCTAAAACACATTTCCCGGCCTAAGTCGCTTAATATTACAGCTAGGAACACGTAATTAATGTCTATATACTCAGGTCCTAAATATCTTTCTCCTTATCGATATCAAATTTCACGTAGAAGCAATAGTTTTCACGCGACAGGCTTTGAAAATATCAAAAATGTCCACACAATTGTTTTTCCTTAAATCTCAAAGCGATTGCCACTAGACTTTGCAGGGACATTAAAGGTAACACTCAGATACCGTATGTCTAAAATTATAGTGAACCCATCAATAGTGTCCGTTTCCAAGGCGACGAAAATCCCCATTATGAGCCAATGGAAGTTTTGTCCCCCGATTTTGACAACTTTCCCTACAGGTATCTCAACGCCGCTTGGCAGGGACATTCGGTCCGCCACCTAGATAGACTATGCCAAAAATTACGGCGATCGAATTCGTAGTATTTGTTTCCAAGGCAACGGAAAATGCCGTTATGAAAGATACAAATTTCACTTTTTTCCATGTTCGGTGCAGTTAAAATGCACATAGCCTTACGCTACTTGGAGTCAGCCTTATCAAAGCTGTGCAAGATGAATGCAATCGGACGGTCACTTTTTGTTTCCATAGCAACGCAAAAATGGCCTAATGGTAAAAGATAGGACATTTTTGAAATTTACCATGAGCCAAAAACATAGAAACCTATAAGCCACGCAACTCATCTTTGACACAAAGATTACCTAAGGTCGTATATTAAAATTGGTTACATTTCAGGGACCTGGGTCAAGGGTCAAAGTCGTGACCTTGACTATTGTAAATGTCGAGTGCTCGGTTGTAGCTCGAAAACTAAGAGAAACCTGAGCACCAAACTTGTCCTGTTGGATAGAGGTGATGTAGCTTATGCCAAATCCAATCTCAGCTTGAACCCGGAGTGCGCAACGTAACGGTGCCAGAGCGCCTGTAGGTTGGACGTTCGAACCCGACTTTTTCAATTTTTAAGCTATCGCCCTCCAATATTTACCACAGACTGGGTCATACATTAGGACCTTATGTTTAAAATTGTACTAAACTCGGACTGGTGGTTATCACGTAACGGGTCATTTCAATTTAAAATTAACGAAATTCACGGCGCCCTCAATATTGACCGTACAAACTTAAAAATGGTATAGGACACGGAGGAATTGTATCGCCCTTCAGGGAAAAATATGGTCAAAATTTGCCGTGTTAGCACGTTTGCGTAAATCGACTAAAATACCATTGCAATAATAAACTATACGGCGTTTCTGTTCGCCTAACCCGACCCCCCTCTCGCCGCTCCCACCCCGGCCTTCTCCATACCAGCCAATACGCACACGCATTCTGGCTTTGATGCGCTTCACTGGTGCACACTCCTGCCCTTATCCACACCTTACACCCCTACCCTGTGTATTGCTCACCGGGCCGCTGCCGTTCTGCAACTTGCTGCATGGTGCTCTTACAGTAAACCGAGGGCCGCCTCCCCCCCCCCCCCCAACCCCGCGCGGGCCCCAACTGAGGTCGAGGTGACAGCGATTGCATCAGCATGGGAAGCTACGAAACGCTGTAATTCCTTCAATCCCCTGGCCGTGTCCGCCAATACACCCACAGTGTTGGCACTTTTGGGTAACTCGACTAAGCACGCCAATACACACTATCATGCAAGCCGTGAACTTCTTTTCTGGCGCACTCCCCTCCCCTCAATCACACGCACCTGCTACCCTACACCCGTATCATGTATACTGCTGGCCACTCCGCTGCCGGTCAGCTGCTTTCTTCATGGTGCTCTTACCCTGAACCTGGCGCCCCCAGCCACGCGCGCCTGCACCTGAGGTGCCTGTACATCGGTGTGACATTGTGCCCTTCGAGAACTAATTACGTTTCAGCGATTGTTATTGGGGCTGTAAAGGAAGGTATGCGAAATATGGTGACAAGGTTTCAGAAAGGACCACCTACAGCTGTCGAAACGTACTGATGAGTTTTATTTAAGATTCCAAAACGGAGATCCGTAATTACCACTCCTAATTGTTATAGGAGATTCGCGATTCAGTGGAAGTATTCCCTCAGCCGACATGATCAAGGGATATGCAGACCCGCTTCCCCCCTTGTGGATCTGAGCGTACACTGTAAAAGTCGGGCAAAACGACTTTTTGTAGATGCAACCCCTCCAACCCTCCCCCCTCCCCCACCCCTCCAACCAACAGGCGTCCGCCTATGTGACCTATGCGGCGATACAGGTAACACCAAAACCGCACCCAGCGTGGCGGCCGACGCCACCAAGTCGCCTCAGTATAGGGCTGCCTGCCCCCAGAGCACGAGCAGCCAACTATGGGGCGCCAAGTGTAACCCCCTTCATTCCGTGGACAAAAGTAATTGTGTGGACACAAAATACCATTCTACCGCCGAAAGTCATTTTGTCGAGACAAAATTCTATTCTGTCTACCAAAGTTTATTTCGTCGACGAAATTAATTTTTATCCAGATAAAATTCATTTTGTCGACAAAAGCTACTTTTGTCCAGACGAAACCGTATTCTGTCACAAAATCAACTTCTGTCACAACACAATAAAATGTTGTGTACAGAATAATAGTTTGTGAAGACAAAAGTTACTTCTGTCGAGACAAAATTAACTTTTGTAGACAGAAGTTTATTTTGTGTAACAGAAGTTCATTTTGTCTGGTGACTTCTACAAGGCGGAAGAACCAAACGACAAACGGAATGTTTGTGGCTAGTGATTCTAAATACTGAAAACAGTATAACTCTCGATAAACTTTCTGATCCTTCATGCCATCTTGAGTCATGATTTCCTACTCATCAGAACACGTTTGTAATTGGTATTGAACGTTATCCTAATTACTTTACATAACACCATGAGGTGATCGAGACACACATTATATGACATGGCGGTAAATAGCATAGAGAAATCATTCTCAAACAAGGATTATATTTTCTTCAACTTGTATATATAACTTGCATACCTTCATGAATGTAGCACATGGCATACTTAATACAGCCAGATTTGTGTTGGTCTCTTTTCTAATGCGTCCATTATGCTAATAATAACTTTGATGAGCCTTTACGGGGCACGTGAGTCGATTTTAGTGCAGTTATTCCTATTATCGCTCACACAGGCACTTCTGGCCGCGTTGTACCAGGACAGGTCATGCTACACCTACATATATATACAGTCACAACGTCCGTGTGTGAAACGGCAGGGACATATAAATTATGGTTTAACCCGGACTGATATAATGTTTGAGTACAGATTATTTTAATGACGTTTTATACTCGGGACTAATCTGGTCAAATGGTAGTGTTTCAAGAAAACAATATAGATAGAAATATAGGACATGCAGTTATAAAAAAGGAATAGCTACTCAAAAGATATGAAGACAATTTAGGCAAAATGGGCTATTGATTTCAATATTGCTAGGTACTATAGGGCAGCAAACTTAAACGAAGATAATTAGTCTAAATCAGTCTAATTCAGGGGCTCAGAATCAGCTAGGCTATATTCACTTATGTATTGAGAATTATTAACAATAATATTTCCAACCGCGCATAGGGGATTCTTGAACATGAACTGTTTAATGTTCAGTAAACTTAGAGTGCATTCATCATAAATTGTTTATGTCAATATACATATACATCTACCACATGCATTTTATTTTTTTAAAGAAAGTAGATTCTTAGATTCAACATTTTTTTAGTATATAACTTCATCATCCTGATGAACTTACAAAGCTACATATAAATATACTATCGCTAAGTATGTTTGAAATCAGAAAAAAACAAAGCAGGTAAGGTGAACAGGATACTTTATCGATACATATGGCCTTATATAGTCCCATTGTACAATAACTACAAAGCTAAATCATAAACATGAATACTAGATATTAAAGCATTATTCAAATAGATTGGCACATAACTGTCTGCTATGTTTGAGATATACCGGTAATTTGACAAGTTTGGCTGAATAACATTATTTTATATTTATGCTATATTTTCCAAGTAAATTGCCTCTAGCTAGTCAAAGCACAATTGTGCACAGGATTAGAAAAAGTAACATTGCCATCAACAAATTACTAAGTTATGCATAAAAAAGAGACACTTTCTTGAAAAGTAAAATATGAAAATACTGGTATACCTAGGGATACAACCACAGAATGGTATAACTTTTGTTGTTGTTCATAGGATTACTGGTATTTGCCATGGACAATTTAGCACATACAAACAATTAAAAATTGCTTTACATAACACCATAATGAGGTGATCGAGACACACAGGATATGACATGGCTGTAAATAGCATAGAAAAATCATTTTTAAACAAGGATTACGGTATATGTTCTTCAACTTGTATATATAACTTGCATACCTTCATGAATGTAGCACAGGGCACACTTAATACTACCAGATTTTTGTTTGTCTCTTTTCTAATGTGTCCATGGTGCTAATATTTTTTTTGGTAATAATACTAACAACTAACGACACTTTGTGAGTGCAATCCATCCAAGGAATCCATGTAAAGACAATTGGGCACTTTGTTACATTTGGGACACAGGTCCCATTATCCATGATTAAATTGTCAATGTGTGGTAGTACTTTGATAATGAATGCTCTAATGATAAACCAGGTTTGGCAATATGTAACAGCTTCGATGCAAGACTGGTGGTTTGAAAATATCATATTACTTTGCTGGAAGTGAGACAATCAAAGCATAAAGTGGCTAAAAAATGCAAATGCAAATACCTGCACACAATATGTCATGTAACCTACCGGTAGATATATTAAACCTGGGAAAATGTTCTTTCCACAATGCTTTAATAATTAATCATAATAGTATAGCATTGGATACTTACATATCTACATACCAAAGGATTATAATTGAAAGAAAGCAGCAGACTCTATAGATGCTCTAGATGACTCTTGATTTACACAGAATTATTTTTTCATTTCGGAAATCTGTTTTTGACCCAAAAGTTGTATTGCAGTTATGGAGCCTGGCTAATACTAGTAATAACAAAAACAGCAATAGTCATACAAATTCATTATTTATACAGGTGAATAATTCTCTCAATTTTAGAATTACTATCTTCAAAGTACACAATCTTTGCCTCAGAAACAAATTATTAAGGGGGTAATATGATTTCTGCACAGATTTTATTTCTTATTTTTCAATTTTATGGCTTAGTCAACTATAGCAAGTAATAAAGAAATCTATTCTTACCGGTATAACCTGATATGTATAGATATATTTATGACCTGATTAATCCATAGATATATTTAGGAGTTGATGCACCGGTGGAAGTTATATATGGCTCAAGTGTAGGTATTTATCAAAATCGGTGGATGAGACCTATACACTGGAGCTACTTATACCCCAGAAGTCACAGCATTCTATAGATCAACAGTGACCCTACTTCTCTAGCAGCTGTTATAGTCTGCAGACACTTTATTTTGAGGATGGCTACGTCACTGAAGCCTAAGAACAAATTTGTTTATGTTTTTTTTTAAGTTTAATAGTTGCCAACATGATCCTATCATAAAATTATTGGTAAAGCAGTGGACTGCAGCATTTTGGCTTTTTGACAGTTAACAAATAGCGAAATGCTGTCCAGAGGCCGAAATGATGAAAATTATATTTTTTGTCTACTTGAACTTTGACAGAAGAAAACTAGCCCCCCCCCCCCACCTCTCCTGCTACACAGCTAAAACTAGTACAAGCAATAAGTATAAGTTCCTGCCACTGATGCTCCGGTGGCTAGTTTTCATATGTCAAAGTAATGTAATTTTTGATTTTACCAGAGACTGAACAGTCTGTTTGTATCCTGTGGAATGGTAAAAAAAAAGTCTGATCTACCCTGGTGTCAGCCTATATTCTCTCCTATTATCGCTCTTTTTCCTGTACGCGGATAACACTTTTCAAATAGCTATAAAAGAGAGAAGATATGATAATAGCTTAAATTCTACATCACTATACACATTACACGTGTCATGGAGTCAAACAAACGTATATAAAAGAAGACACGACAACATTTGACAGAGTGTGAGCGGTTTGAAAATCTGAAGCAGTGAAGCGGCCGTGCACTCTTCTCACACGACCATGAGTATGTTCCGTTCGCCGATCGGTTCTTCCGTCTTGTAGAAGTCACCAGACAGAATGAACTCTGAACAACAAAATTAATTTCTGTCCAAGAAAGCAACTTTTGTCCACAAAATAAATTTTGTCTCGACAGAATGATTTTTGTCTCGACAGAATGGATTTTGTCTCGACAGCATAGATTTTGTAAAGTCAAGAGTCACTTTGGTGGACAGAATAGAGTTTCTCTTGACAAAACGTTATTCTGTCGACAGAATGGTATTTTGTCTCTACAAAATGGACTTTTGTGGACGGAATGAAGGGGGTTACACTTGGCGCCCCATAGCCAACCGCCTAAACCCGCTAAACATGTAGGTCAGCACTCTCTGCCTTCCACTCACTCCGCCTGTCCGCTAGGGCTCCATTATATCTCTGTTGTCGCCTACTTCCTTAATGCATTTTCACACTCGCTCACCACAGCGGCGCTGCGCAGGTTGAGGAAAGGAAAAATGCGCCGCGCAGTTATAAAAAATGGTTCTGGGGACCCTGCTTAAGGCTACTAACACACGGTATCAGGTGATGAAAAGAAAGAGTTCAGTCACAATTATAACTTTTTCGAAAAGGTACAAGATGTTTTGTGCTATATTAAATACACAGAGCTCGGCATTTTTATGCTGTACGGCAGTAAGTTAGCGTGTGGCGTGTGATGTTATGAAGTAGGACAGAAGAGGGGAGGGGGCGCAGTGGGTGGGTGTAGGGTTGGCGGTATCGCACGAGGAGGAGATGTGGGGGTTCGTAAAAGGAAAGTGATAGTGTTTCCTCAGCCAGCAAACTACGGCATGCATGTGCGTCTTTCACGCATTCACCATCATTATAGTCCGCTTTTCACATTGTTATATTTTAATATTACGACCACAAATATGTGAACTGATATTTTTTTGAGAACATATTCTCTATTGGCTTGAACTTGACGTCGTGACTAATCTGCACCCAGAAGGGAGCGTAGCGTACCACTGTACTGAATGTATTACGTAGGCTATATGCTTAGTCATAGTTTTTAGTAGGTTCCCGAGGCATGAGTCAATTAACGAACTGTGTACGCAGTCACGAGCGATAATGCAATCGCGTGTCCTAGTACTCGTGAATACGGCAGCCTGGAAGTCATAGGCCCTTATACAGCTCCTAAAGGGAGGCGGGCGAACGTGATGTTTGCGTTGGTGAACTAAAGGACTGTAGGTAAGGTGATACTCGGCGCCAGTAAGTCTGACCCGAAATCGGGACGCGCAAACCACAGAGAGAGGATGAAAACCTCTTTTCGCCGAATTTAGAAACCTTAGAAGCGATAAAAACGATACAAAAGACGAAACATCACCAGGGACCGACGGTCTACCATATGAATTTTATAAGGTATTTTGGGACGACATAAATGTACTCTTGGTAAACTGCTTTAACGAGGCCTGTCATCGAGGCATCATGTCGAATACTAATAGAATGAGTGTAATAACGTTAAAACCAAAAGTGGGAAAAGATACAACTCTCTTGAAATATTGGGTTCTAATATCGCTACTCAATACGGATCTCATTGCTAATAGCGTCATACTGGTGTGAAATAAATTACAGCCATGTAACACCTGCATGCATTTCAAACTTAAACCTTTAAATCTATATGTCTCTGACATTCCATTTAAATACTTTTAGCCAAAACAACTTAATGTTAGAAATTGTAGACAATTTATAAGTTAAATTACTTTACACTCTAACGATTTATGACACAGTTTTAGAGAATGAAGTTTAGTGACAAGAATGCATTATTCAAACAGTGCGATCAAACAATGAAATATTGCCAATTTGGCTTGATTTGAGAGTAAAAACCTCTTTCGATATAGCTTTAATTTTCCATAAACTTGTATCAGCTTGTACATGTTATCATTATTATATCTAATACTTGAAACAATTAAATTTTCTCACAGTCTTTTCTCTCTTCATGAGATTAAATAGTTATATTAAATTTACCTTTTTATGTGCAATACAGGGTATAGTATGCATCGTAGACAAAGATTGTATGCATCTATTTGCAGCTTCATGAAGAGAATCAAACACTTAATATCTCAAGTATAAGAAATATTTAGTGTATTACTCTCATATCCATTATCATTTTAAAAGTAAAAAAAGTAGTAGTGCTTGCTTTCTAAATTTTGATGGTATGGTAACGGATTATATTATAGTATTGATTCATTTGCTATGCCACATGCATAAAGTATCTAACATGAAGCATCTAAGTATCTCTTATTTATTTCACACTAAATATGTGGTTTGATCCAATTATAGCATGCAGACTTTGAGTTGAGTTTTGAGTTATCTGGCAATCTAGCTGGTTATATACATGGTGGTGAGCTCATTTTGAGCTGGTCTGTTGTTTTCACCCATCTGGTTTGGGCCTGTTTGCCGGGGATGGAGCGGATGTCTTTGTGAGCCACAGAATTACTACACAATAAAATACATCACTTCCACTTGAATAATTCAAAGGTTACTCATGGGAAAACTTGCTGTTCTAAGTTGTTAACAATTTACATCACCTTACATGTAGTTCCAAAATTCAGATAAATTATTTTTAGTACTGGTAGTTTTAATCAGACGGAAAAATAGGTTTGATGTTGATCACCTGTTATCCATGTTATCTTGATATCAACCTTGAAGCAAGAGAATTGACAATAACATCAAACGTAAATGCTCTTTACCATTTGTAAGAAATGCTGCCAACTCATGTAGCTCTGTAAAATCCATATCAAAAGCATTTTTCACTTGCTCTATCAGTAGCGTGTGTAAGGTAGGAGGGGGGGTGTGGATAAGGGCAGGAGTGTGCGCCAGTGAAGCGCGTCGAACCCGACTTTTCCATTTTTTTTGAAATGTTTTCGTTCCTCTAAAGTTTTGGTTACTTTGTGGGACGCCTGGAAGTTGGGGGTTCGAACCCGAGTTTCCAATTTTTTGGAAATTTGTTCGTGCCTTTAAAGTTTTGATTACTTTTTGGGACTTCGGTTACATGTTTGAATTTGGGACTTCGGTTACTTTGTGTCCGAAACTTGTTTCGGATACACAAAACACAAAACAACTTGTTTCGGACACAAAGTAACCGTAGGCCCACAGTAACCGAAACTTTAGATGTGTCATGGCCATTAGATGCATGCAGAATAAGGGCAGTGGTGTCTGAGTGTATCGAGATGTGCTATTTGTTTGAGCCGCGAAATAACTACACATGTATATGGTGCATTCTGTTTGCACCCAGGCATTGCACCCAGGGAGCTCACTCTTCGTTATGACCCCTTCTTTGTCAATGTCAGTCAGTGAAATAGGTCACTGCAGCGATACACGTAATAAATAAAGCTTGCGTAGCTCGACGGGCCGACACCCCCAAACCCGACACGGTCTGCCTCCCCCAAAAAAACACTCCTTTTCTCCCCTTTGTGCTGGGGCCATACATTATAGGGCGCGGACGGCAAACGGCGGGCGACGGTTTGTGGTGAGGTGGGGGTAAGAGGTACCTTATCGCTAATAGCATATGTAGCGGATCTTTCAGCCATGCGTGCTGTAGCCGCCCCCCCCCCTCCCCCCTACCACCACACACACACTCCACACCCCCAGCCCACGGGCCATGGCTGTAATGGACGTCCAGTCCCGAAATTTGAATACCAGCTCAAGCGGCCTGCGTATGAAGTTTCACATATCGGGTCCTCAACAACACTGAGTCATGTATAGTACAAAGTCAGACAAATAAAAAAACAAGACCAGGGATATATATTATCCTTTTACAGGGTCGCTATGGTGTAAATATTCTTCAGGCATACTCACGCAACTTATTTGGACATAAGATTTTTCTGTCATGGCTGTCCCCATCCCCCTTACAAGTCTCGCCATAATGATCCTATCGTGTATCACGTGTCTGTATGACGTATCTCGTGTCTCGTATCATGTTTTATCACATGCTCGGCGGGCCGACGCCCTCAAGCCGCCTCAGATTAGGGTTGCCTGCCCGAAGAACCCGAGCAGCCAGCCACCCCTTCCACACCGGGTGCCAGTTGATGCCGGACAGAGCTGACATGTGTGGTGAAAGATACCCCTATAGAGGGAACATTTTAAAACTTGCGACCGGGGGTTCGGGAAGAACGTTCTTTCAAAGAGCGGGTTTGCCGTGAAAAGGGGGTCTGCATGAAACTGCAACATTTTGACGGTAAAACACCGCTTCCGTGCTGATTTCGCCCCAAATTGCGGACGGGTTTCAGAGGTGAAAAAGAGAGGGGCTTTACCGCGCCCCCCCCCCCCTCCCCCGCTCGTAGTTGGCGATTAACTAAATAACCGACCGATACCCAGATCAGCTGCTATTTGCAGTAAATTTATTCCACTTTCCTCATTTGGGTGATTGGCAGATAAGGACACATTGCGTCGCCTAGAATACACATATCACCTTCAGTCTTGCACAAACATTTCGTCTACTATAACAAATCTTAAGAATATTACAAGGCATTATTTTACAAACTGGCGAATCAACAGTAACATGTGAATATTTACAGGGTGTATAGGCCAACATACAGCCACACATATCATGAGCTCTTTTTATCGTCAGGCCGTTTTGCGTCACATCTAATGATAGATCGTTCTCGGTACGCTTCAGTAACAACGGAAGGGCGGGTTAGGGGCTCCCCCCCCCTCCCGCCCCACCCCCCCCCCCCCCCCCTCCCTTACACACACACTCGTATACGCACACGTCTGTGGCGCCCTTTAAGCGCCGACACTAATGTACATAGGAGGACATACAAACAAACATACTAAAATAGACTATTGTCAGTTGCAACGCTTTAGCATCAATACTGCGCGACCAAGAAAATGCAAGTCGATTTCCCCGCTCACTTATGATGGGCAACGGCAACTGAGCTATGAAGGGACCGCTCTCTGTAGTGACCGGGTGCCCACGTCAAGCACACTGTCTGAATTCTGCGCAAATGTCTTTTTATCGATGATTGATCCCTACTAAGTGCCGTAAAGATCGCAGCTCTAGCTTGCTTATTTTTGACACATTTTCCAATTTGGCCAAGAATCTCTAAACTTTAGCATTGGGCTTACATCCGTTGCCATGGATACGTCAACGTGACGTCATAAGACGTTGCTGACGCTTACCAAAACGTAGAAAATTGGCTTCTAATTTGCCAGTTTACGTCCACAATGACGTCGGCTCACTTTAACTACGACGTCATTTTGACGCACACGTTTAGGGACCGCAAATCAATTTACGAATGGCAGTACTTGTCCCTGGGTATAATGTACAATGTACAAATAGACCGAAGTCACTTTGACGTAAAGCCGAGTAATGGCCTTTGTAAAACACATCATGATGACGTCATGGCATCACGGCAAAGTAAAAATAATAAGAAGCGAACGTTTTGCCCGACAACCCCAAAATGTTGACCAGCACTGCATTATGCGCATCAGCCTTTCAGATATGGCTTGACGAAACTACGTTTTTCTTTCCGTTATTAGGCTCAGGTCTAGCTTGTTTTTCCGATTTTTGACGAATTTTCTAACTTATCCAGAATCTGTTTACTTTATCATTGGGCCACTGTTTCGTTGCCATGGAAAATGAATTGGAAAGCGAAACGGACACGCGTCCGCTATGTGCATGCCCTAAGCGTTTTGTACGCGTCAACATCTCCCACCATGGTAAAGGAAAGTGAAATCGTCCAACCAAAATTACGTCATGTTGAGTGAAGTTTGATTATCTCCATTGGGTCCCATGTTAAACGATTTCGACTATATACCAAAAAGTAATGAGGTTATCTCACCATGTTTAAAGTTGATGGCTCAGCTCAGTAATATCCATCCAAAGCTGCAAGCAAAAGTGATATCTGGAATAGGACGTTCATGGGAGCCGTACTAGCACCAAAAATCTGTAAGTTTCATCATTGGTCAAATTTAGAAAAATGCCTCTGACGTCATTTCGTGCTCGAATTCCATATGGTAAACTCAGTGGCTATTGGGTGCCATGTTTAAGCAAAGAACAAATCATAGTACAGTTTGACAAAGAGATTAGAGATTGAGGGGTTTAACATAGGAAGTCCCATAGAGAAATGCAGTCACCCCTGGAACCGGAAGTAAGATAGGAACGTTTCGTGTTTAGTTTGCAGTTATGCGAGGAACTCCTCGTTCTACAATATATCGGTCCTCTTGCATTTTCCCGATTTTTTTCCAGAATTGTTTCCGATTATTTTTTAGGAGGCCCAAACTGTATAATCTCACTGTTACACGGGCATTCCCTTTAATGTATTAACCCTACTTGCCTTACTCGGCTTTTTATTAGACTTAAATGCGACTTAATTGCCCAAAATTGGTTTAGTTTTTCGAGCAGATTGCTTGTGGTTTGATCACTTGCCGTTGCTTTGTGACAGCTGCGTTTTTTGACAGATTGGTAAACCTGATCGTGAACATTTCTTCAACATTATTTTCTGCACATCAATAAATGTTGTCGCTTAAGTAACAGACCGAGATTGCATTTACTGCACAGAATAATCGGAGAACAACCATCATGGAAGAAGACCTTGGGGGAATGCCAGCAGAGAAGAGATCAATATCGCCTTCGCTTACTATTTCTTACTGTCCTTTTAAAAAGGAAATTTAATTAGTGCTTTTGTGAATGGATACAAATGTCAGTAATTAGCGGAGTACCATGTCGCAATGGCCAGCCTCGGGCTTGTTTGTTTATTTAATGTATTCCGGGTCCGTAGGCAGCATGTGGAGAGGGCAGAGGTTCGGTATGTGTGAAGATCTGTGAACATACCCCTCCGATTGACGAAATTATATATGTTGATGCGCAATAAACACACCATGCTCCTCCGACTCCCCTAGATTGTGGCTTTTATTCTGACAGAAGGTGTGAGGTACGTCTCCCTCTAATACACCCCCTCGTCATACGGCCTGTGTGCTCTTGTGTACGTTTAAAGTTGCATATCAAGCTCTCTCCCGTCAAAACTAACCCTAGGCGACATCACAATTTGCTGAAAACTCGATTGTTTCATACTATAAATTCACGGCGGGGGACGTGCCAGGACTGCTAGTCTGGAGGGCGTCGGTGGGCGAGCGGGGGGGGGGCGCTGGCAGGAGTGCATATGTCAGGTCGGTGCCGGTCGGCGCCGGTGTGCGAGTGTGGGGGGTGGGGGGGGGGGCGGCAGTAGTGCAGCAGTGGTGGGTGCCGGTGAGCGGGGGACGGCGAAAGGGAGTGAAGGGGAGTCTAGTTGGTGTCAGTGGGCTGGGTGGCGGGCCCGAATGCAGCATTTTGAAGCGTGTTGGTGGGCTGGGGTGCTGCAGGAGACCGGTGGATGGGTGTGGCGGATGGGCAGAACCCACTGGGCACTCGACGAGATTATGACGTCTTTTACTGGTTAAAATAATTCGTTGATCAACCACATTTCAACGTCAATTAACGACCAAAGAATGACGAGTCTTACGTCGGCAGACTGGTTAAGTTCATGACGAGATTATGACGTCATATTCTGGTTGAAATCACGTGTATCACGTTCGCTGTGTCATTCGCCGCGAGGCGGAGCCACTTGTAGAATACGATTAAATACAGAAGGCAAAACATCTAAGTGGAGTATATCTTGACGTGAATCAATTTATTATTACATCACAATTTGCTGAAAACTCGATTGCTTCATTATATAAATTCACGGCGGGGGACGTGCCAGGAGTGCTAGAGTCTGGTGGGCGTCGGTGGGCAACGCAACAGATCGTTCTGTAGGTTTACCCACCGATAGGTATCCGACATGGCTCGGTCAAGTTCGTTAGCGGGCTATGTAGGTCAAAGGTCAAGGTCACAGAATTTTTTTGTTTGTTCCTTAACCATTGGGATATAGGGCCAATAATTGAAATACAGGTCACTGTACAGACAGTTTTGGAGCTAGCGCTTTGGAAACAAATTCACATATGGTCCTCTGGCGTTTAACGCCCTGTGCCAATGTGCATCGAAATCGATTAAGCAGTTTGATCGCTAAAAAAAAGCTTAACTTGAAAAGCAATAATTTTAGCAATAAGCTCTACTCATCGTGAGAAATGAGCTGTGCCGCCTTACAGGGTGGAGTATCGTTCAACGCTGCGTGTGTGCGTGACCATTGACGGGGAGGGAAGAGAGCAGTGTGGCGTTAGGTTCTGTCCATCTCTGCGTGTCTCCAGGATCTGAGAGGTCAATCTGGATCTAAGGGATTGTCCAACGGGCGATTCTTGCATGGACATCACTAAATCAATCATGCTTGTATTGTCCATGTTACGTTTTCGCATTACAGATTTCGCCTAACTGAGAAAGTGATTAATTATGTTCCGCGTTGTCTTTTCGGTCTCCCATTATTTAAAACAAATGGCGTGTTGCGTAACTTCACCGTTTGTATCTCCAGATATCGACGAGTGTGCGACAGCCACAGACAATGAATGTGAACACGTGTGTACCTACGTGGAGGGAAAATACAGCTGTTCATGTCGCGCCACAACTGACATAAGCCATTGTATCGGTGGGTATGGTTTGCTATGTTTACGTCACCAATGTAATTTGAGATTGGTCTCAAATAATCCTTCAGATTGGTCATATATACGAAACGTGGAAATCAATTTTAATGCTACTTTGTGTCTAGATTAGCTGCTATAATATGTGAAATAAAAATTAAATGTAAAGAAATGTTCGCCACATTGATATATACCATGAAATGGTTGCGTTCGGTCCGAAGATATGGCCATTGCTTTTCGTAGATATAAAAATAGATAGTATAAAGCAAGCATTGCTGTCGTCGTTACTACGTCTAAGATTTTCAAGATAAACTCCCAGTATCGAACAATATGACGAAACGATTAGTAGCATTTGAAGATTATGACACAACTTGACAGGATGTGTAAGACAATTGAATGAACCTGTATTGTGCTGGGGAACTGACATAAGGTAGTACACGATATTGCATAACTTACAGTAAACAATTCTGATTTTTTTACCAGACATAACCTGTCATTTACTGATCATATCGCCCGTTTTATGAATTTTAGGTTGAATACCATCACCTCCTTATCAAGATGTATCATTGTGGCTTATGGGATTTCAAAGTCAACCACATTTAAAAAAATAAAAAACTGTCAAACAACCTGATTTGTTCACGAAAAATACCTAAGATATGATAAGATAGTACTCGCTAGGCGGCGCCATGGTAACTCTGCGTACTACCTTAACTCAGTTGGTCAGCCCAGTGAGCTGCTGATGGGGGTCAGGAAGGGTCCAGTGTCGATTTTTCCAAATTTCAGTGTCGAATGTCGATTTTTCACGACATTCCGTGTGGCTTTTTGACCAAGTTCAGTGTCGCTTTTTTTAGAATGCCACCACCTGTGTCATCTGTGTCGGAATTTGTGGGTCAATGTCGAATGTCGATTTTTCAAATATACCTGTGATGCGTGTCACCACTTTCCCCTTTCAGACCCCTGCTGATCAACAGGTCATAGGTTCGAGGTCGCTGAGTATGCCATTCATGTTTCATCCACCCCATTTCATACTTCCGAAAGGCTTCTGGGTCCAGTTTTGCCTTCATGCGCACAGATGTTGCCTACACATCAGCATTTCATGTCATATGCCCTCATTGCGCTGATCAGCAATAATGTATGCGACATAATGTTCACATTACGTCACAGATTGTGAATCGGCGTATGAGAAGAGGGTTGCAGCCTCTGAGCTCTTAACCTCGGATTGCCCGACAACCTCCTCTCACACCGAGATAACCCTGGACGACTGCCTGCTGGAGGCGTGCAGCACACAGACCGGAGTGGTGGCTTACTTCAACATGGTATGTGACCTGAAGCGTTGCGACGAAACCTATCTTCGGTTGAAGAACGTTTACGGTTCCAGTGGTTGGGCCATCTACGTGCTGAACACCACGTGGTCAGGGTTCATCATGGGCGGTGACCCGGATGAGCCACGTGAAGGGGACGGTTTCTCTCTGGTGGCGGTGGTCGCTGGGGTCGTGGTGCCGGTAATCCTACTGGTCGTCATAGTGATCGCTGTGGTCTTTATAATGAGACGCCGGGGGTCCACCAGAGAAAGGGACCAATCTGTGCAGTATGTAAATGATGCCGGGCAGCTAGCCTCTGTCGGAGAAGTCAGGACCCCGCCGATCAATGAGAACCAGACCGAGGTCGGCGACGAAATTCCCAAACGTCAAGCCTTAGTGACACATACTGATGTCACTTACAAGAACGCCACCTTCCAAGGTGCACATCAGTACCTAGACCTGGACCTGGGACCTGGTGAATATCTGAACCCCCACCCCCAAACAACATGACGACGTTCAATAACAGTTCTCTCTGCGCTGTTGTTTAATGAGAGTGTCCATGAAAAAACTGACTTTTTTATTACGTACCATTTTGAAAACAAATAGTGTAAGAATATATACAACTTAGCTCATACATGCATAAATCTTCCAAAAGGATGTTTGTATAATTGGATAATTAATACTAATGGGGTTGCCATTGTATGGATGAGTTTAGATGATTTCTTTTTCGCTTAGCTGGGCGCGATTTTTTTGGCCGTCACATTTACGAATTAACACCGTTTTGTCCAGATGCATTTCTTATCGTACACGCTGTCGGTAAGAGTTGACACCTCCTTAATCTAAATTTAGCAAGAGACCATGACCATTTCTCTCTGCATTTGTTATATATATGCAATAACGATAATAGCTCTGATGTATGTTTTATAGTAGGTGGTAAACATTCATATATTTCAGCATTAGTAGAAGTTAGTAGCAATTTATTGGTAATTGAAAATAGTAGTGTTTAGAATGCATGCCGTCGTAGCTGATGCTCTGATTATTGGGAACAGGGAACGGAAATGGCCTCACTGCAGTTCAGCAATCAACCCCTTTCAATCACACTCTGGTTAATGGACCGTGCACCCCTTATATACATATGCTGATATCCTAAACGTTCCACAAAAACAGCTTATAAATATGTTTGGCTATTCTAAGTCTCCTAAGTCTTTCTCTATAACACTTTCTATAATAATAGATCCACCCTGTGTAGCTCGTTACACACATCAGCGCCTAAAAATGTAAAAGCACAAGCGCCAAGAGAAGAGACTAGACATTAATTTTTCACTGTGTCGTGAAGGGACGGGATCACGTGTTGCGGCCTGACCCGCGCCGTTCTGAACCAGCTGGAGGCGACCAATCTAACCAACATGACAACAGCCCGAGTTCATCCACTCAGTAGCTCAGTTTAATGGCGAAAAGATGCGACGAGACTGGTTGTTTACACGATAGAGACAAGACAAGGGCGGTTGGTTACACGATAGAGACGAGTCCAGGAGGGTTAGTTACACAATAGAGACGAGACAGGGAGGGTTAGTTATACGATAGAGAGGAGACAAGGAAGGTTAGTTGTACGATAGAAACGAGACAAGATGGGAGGAATAACGCGATAGAGACGAGACAAGGAGGGTTAGTTACACGATAGCGACCAGACAAGGAGGGTTAGTTACGCGATAGAGACGAGTCAAGGGCGGTTGGTTACACGATAGAGACGAGACGAGGAGGGTTAGTAATATGGTACAGACGAGACAAGGAGGGTTAGTTACACGATAGAGGCGAGACAAGGAGGGTTAGTTACACGATAGAGACGAGAAAAAGAGGGTTAGTTACACGACAGAGACGAGACCAGGAGGGTTAGTAACACGGTAGAGACGAGACAAGGAGGGTTAGTTACACGATAGAGACGAGACAAGGAGGGATACTTACATGATAGAGACGAGACAAGGAGGGTTAGTTACACGACAGAGACGAGACAAGGAGCGTTAGTTACACGATAGAGACGAGACATGGTGGGTTAGTTACATGATAGAGACGAGACAATAAAGGTTCGTTATACGATAGAGGCGAGACAAGAAGAGTGTGTTACACGATAGAGACGAGCTAAGGAGGGTTACTTACACGATAGAGACGAGACAAGGAGGGTTAGTTACACGATAGAGACGAGACAAGAAGGTTAGTTATACCATAGAGACGAGACAAGAAGCGTTAGTTACACGATAGAGACGAGACAATGAGGGTTAGTTACACGGTAGAGACGAGATAAGGAGGGTTACTTATACGATAAAGAAGATACAAGGAGGGTTAGTTACACGATAGAGACGAGACAAGGAGGGTTAGTTACACGATAGAGACGAGACAAGAAAGTTAGTTACACGATAGAGACGAAACCTGACTGGTTACTTACATGATAAAGACGAGACTGGTCTGGCGTAATTCAATGAAACACAAATCTGCCACAGATGGCCCAACCACTGTCATGACGCATAGTAGTTTCTTTGTTTGATTTGAGTTCCTTTAAAACTCCTTCGGTAATGTTCTATACATTCAAAATAAAGAATCAAATATGTGCGTGTTGCGTCATCGTTGGTGCTAAACTATCTGTCACCATTTGCCTGCGACAGTATGGGCGTAACTGCGCCAGATACCTAGGAATTACCCTATGTGCACTTTATAGCTACTCCATCCTTTTTTACCCATCGTCTTCCGAATATAGCAGCAATTGTATTATAGGGGATATTAAAAAGAAATAACTAAATCTACGGTAGACTGAGCCAGGCGTGACGCCGGGACCGTCTGACTTTGTATGTGTTAAGTATGAAGTTACCGCGCCAGTTGTTATATAGGCAGACACAATCCTCGTAACACATTAGACCGCACATGATACATACCTAGCATTTAACATAGAACGCAGAACCGGACCTTTAGCCGTATAGACTACAGGGCGTTTGATGTGAGGAGAGGACTGACAGTGTGGTGATCCGGATACATGTTCAGATTATAGACACGACAGCAGATCAAGCCGCGGACCGAAGTGGCAGGATGAGCAGGTACTGGTCATGGCTTTCATGTGGGTGCCATCAACGTGTCTTTGGGTTTTATCCGTGGTTGGCTTAAAGTCCCTTCTAGGTCCAAAGAGGCCTTCAATATAGTAGGCCCAATATATTGTTCCATCAAAATAGAATTTTATCAGGTATTCTATTTTAACATCAAGAAATAATCAGCAGCGATCAGTCGACGTTTCGTGACGTAAATGTAGGTTCTCGTTCAAAGATATGGTGCGTGGCACGCATGAGACGGGCGGTCACGTTTCTTTATTTTGTTCGAAACTCTGTAACCCAACATCGCAGGTTAAAACTCTATTACAGTTACTATAAATTCAACACCTATACATTACCGCCTTTCTCAAAAATGTCACTTGCCTACATTTAGCGTGATCTACAATTTAACCCAGAACCTTGAATCTACGTCATCTGGCGAGAAAATTAGGATTTTGATCGTTAGGAGAAGCCCTAATTTGTTCAGATTTCGTGAATAATGCCCGCCACACATTCCTAACTATGGGCCATATATTTGCATAACCGTCCAAATGGCTTCAATAGTTACTCTTCTATGTGCTTATTATATTATATATATATCTTTATTCGTACTCAAGGTACACATATAAACATGGAATGAGCAAGTTAGGCTAAACAATGCCGCCCGCCTGAGCAATTAACGATTTTAACTAAACACTAAAACAATAGAAACGATTTTAACTAAACACTAGAACAATAGAAACGATTTTAACTAAACACTAGAACAATAGAAACGATTTTAACTAAACAATAAAACAATACAAGCTCAGGTATATACATTAATGGATGGATGCCTGTTTAACTAGTGCACAATACATTAATTATTTCTCGCAAATCAGCAACGTTTGCATCTTGTTTCTCATGAATATAGCTTGAGTCCCTAAATAGTGCAAATTCGCGAATGGAGTTAGCTGTTTCTAAGTGCGTGGTATCGATTTATCATAAAGCTTATACTTGACATCAGGCGTGCGACTCAAATGAAACTTATCCAACCCATACTTTTGACATACAAAGGTTAAACTGTTGCCAACTGCAGACTGGCTTCCATCAATGGCATGTTTTTGGCACATAGAAACATATTTGTTATTCGACCTTCCAAGATGACTAAAAAAATTTAGGAAACGTTTATGGATATGCACGTGAGCGGAATCGTCATTGCATATGAGATGGAGCAGATAGCAATGAGTGGTATTTGGGATGTCCCATATCCTACGAACGCACTTGCGCCAAGCAACGAAAAACCTTTCCACACTTGCATGACTGAGGTCCCAGAGAGGGCAGCCATATAATGGCATACAAAAAGATTTGAATAATTTATATTTGGTATCCGCATAGACATGTCCAACTTAAGCCAGTGTGATATTGACCCGTCTGTAAAAATCATGTGTGCATTTCTCGATGTCATTAACAGTCTCACCCAAATGGTTTCCTAGATGCACAACCGCAGGTACATTCCTCAGTATTGATTCGTTAAACGTTATGGTAGTATTAACATTTTGTGCATTGGAGAAAACGATTAGTTTGCTTTTGGTGGGATTAAAGTTAACATTAAATTCTTTGGAAAAGGTATCAGCTATATTTAGCATACGATATAGGGAATATTTGGTGGGTGCTAGCAGAGTCACATCGTCTGCATATGCACTTGCGCCCGCAAATAACTGCCCTATGTGACATCCATATCCAGACATTTTAAGTCTATCTAATAGTTCGTCCAGATAAATTCCGAAGAGTATAGGGGACATCACTCCCCCTTGTTTGACACCATTTTTTGTTCGGAAGAAGTTTGAAACGTGGTCGCCCCACTTTATTCTTACCCCCTGTGATGTGTACATGACTGCCAGGACTCTTGCAACTACGGGACATAATCGTTTGCTGAGCAGCAGATTGAACAATTTGATATATTCTACTTTATCGAACGCTTTAGATGCGTCAAGGAACATGGCATATACTTGGCTGCCACGATTAATATAGTATTGGATAGTTTCTTTCACAACAAAAGAGCACTGGGTGGTAGAATGACTGGCTTTGAAGCCAAATTGCAGGTCTGAAGTCTTAAATACTTTAGCATTCTTTTCTAGTAGTATATGATCCAACAGTTTTCCCAAGACACTACTAAGAGCGATTCCTCGATAGTTTTCCGAATCATTAAGAGATTTGCGCTTATTTTTTGCAATAGGAATAATAGTGGAGGATAGGAATCCTTCTGGTGTACATCCATGTGACAGCATGCTGGTATACAGCAGAGACAGATACGAGTACAATTTCTCCGTGCCAAATTTTATGTGATCTGTGTAGTGACCAATATTCCCGTCATGTTTATGCTGTTTTAATAGCTTAACATTTGATTTGACGTCAGACATGGTGACAGCATGGTCGGAATAACAGTCTTTATGCTGAAACGAGTGATAAATTTTGCTATTCATGGTTTGCAACAAGTCGGACATATCTTTGTCGTTATAAGTGGTACTTGAGTTGTACAGAGACTCGTACTTCTTAGCAAACAAGTTTCCTATTTCGCGCTTCCCATTCATCCCATCTACAGTAGTTGGCAGGAGATTATTGGTTTTTGCTCTTTTTTTGCTCACTTCTGTCCAGAAGTCTCTCGATTTGTTAGCGAGTACAGCCTCAGACATGTTAGTGGCAATATGGAAGTCTTTGTTTTGCTTCACGCTTCTTATTGCATAGTGATACCGTGCTCTGGTTGAGCGTCTGATATTGGCCAGGAGTCCCTCCCGTGGTGAATTGTTTTCTTTCCATATCTTGTGCCAGAATATAGCACGCTCCCTATGTGCTTGGACTTGGTCGTTCCAATCCGGTATCACTTTTTCTTTCACCCCAATTGCAGGTATACACTCGGAACTTGCCTTCAGACAGGCCTCAATTAAATTATTATGAAAGTTATTTATATCTACACAATGTCCCTGGTTATCACATAGCAGATCGTTACACTGTAGCGCTTGCCATGGTATCGTAATATTTGACAAGTTTGTGTCTAACTTGTCCTTGTATGACACAATATCAGGGGGTTTAGCCCGTTTCCAGTTAGGTTTACGGTCTCCATGCGGCGGGACGTCATTCATTTCAGCATGTTGAATATCTAATGCGATCGTAAGATCAAGAGGCATATGATCTGATAAATTATCACCGTCATGCATTGAGCAATATGACTGAATCGTTGGGACTGCATTAGGAGTAACCAGATAATGATCAATAGTGGATGGTTGCGGGGCCCCTTTGAAGTTTCCGGCACTTGCCTTGGTACCAGTGATCATACTCCTTCGCTGCCGCTCTTGACGTTGGTGTTTCCTCTGTGCGGAAGCCGGTAAACGGAACCCCTCCGAGTCCACGGATCTGTCTCTGGTGCGCGCATCGGTGTTCGTCTCGCGCAAGGACCGCCGGGATGTATCCCTACAGCCACCAGATACCATAGATACGGAGCTGTACCTGTAGTCGACTCGGTCTCCCTGATGTAGTGAACGACCTCCTCTAGCGCGTCCGCGATGACCACCACGCCCATGGCCTCGCCCATGGCCTTGACTGCGTTGGTCACGTCTATAGCCACCTGCTGGTGGCTGGTGCCGGGCAGTGTCGCCCTTGTCTCTGCTTCTCCCGGGTAGACTGACGGATTGCTGGTTATCCTCACTTGTCGCCGTGTCGGCTCCCGCGTCCTGCAATTGCCTGGGTTTGAGAGGGAGAGATTCACTGTCTGGTGTCCCTCCTGTGCGGACTGGGCCCATGCCCTGGCATGCTATTGCTGGTTGTTTAGGGCTGCGAGCCGCGTCCGCATAGTGGGGCTTCCTTTCAATCTTTTCTTTGATTTCAATGTTCTCACACACAGTTCTGTCTACAACTTCCTGTAACTGTGTCAGCCTCTTTTCAAAACGATTAGGCCTGTCCATCAGAGAAATATTGTTCAGCTCTTCCGGGTGAGACCGGGGAATGAATTTCAGATCTATGGCATTAATGTGTACTGTTGGCATTTTATCCGCTCTGTCTAGAGCTGCCAATGCTGTGAGAATGTCACCCGTGTGAGTATCTCTTGCAGGCTTAGTGGCAGTATCTCTGCGCTTTTTCTTCTCACCAATTAAGCCTGCACCACATTTGTCCCATAAGGTATGCTTGGCCTCTATGATCTGCTCGAGTGTGAATTAACTGTCCGAATTAACTTACCCAGAACTGACCTGTAAGATATAGGGCTATAAAGTCTCGTTCGCCAAGACTTCCGGTGTACTTATTTTGGGGATAAACAAACGAAGCACGTGTTCGGAACGAGTTTAGAATCTCTGCGCGCACTGGTATTCTGATTATCTGTGACGTAGGCGTGACACCGAGGGGTGGGTTCATTGCTGAAAGCCTAGCGATATGATAAACAATATATACAAAAAAGATAACTGCACAAAACGGATAGACGACATATCTTTAATTTTTTGCGCCAACACAATGACGAATATTTTATACGACGGAACGACACGGCTGAGAAACTAACGCATTTTTGCATTTCCTACGAAAATGATGACGTCGCAAAAATACTCCTCGGGTAACAACGTTGGCGCAACGCTTTAAACAGAAAACTTACCAAGAATGAAAAAAGCTATGTCTTGTCCTGATCCCAAAGTGGATAACGAATACGAAAACATCCAACTGGTCTGATTTTACTTTTACCATGTCTTTTAATGACGCATCAGTGTGCTGTTACGTCATGCACTGCACATTTTGACAGCGGAATGACTAAGTTGATCCCTTTCTCTTGCCATTTTTGTTACCGCGGAGGCACGTGCGAATCTGTGACGTCACTCGTTGTTTGAGGAACTCACGAAAGCCCGCGTGCAGGGCTAAAGTTAAACCGCTATTTTTAGCTTTAAAGTGTTTTGAAGACGGACTTTTACTTGTATAGTTCTAAAGTTCCGGGACTGGTATCATGAACACCATTCACAAACTAAGAATAATCGCGTTTCATTACAAAAAAGCTGCCTGTCGGCACTGAGACCGGAGAGGACCATCTATTCTTAGACATGACTGAGTGTTTGCTCGACATCGCGTCAGGCCCACTCCACAAACAATTACATCATACATGTCTAGTATGGTATCAAGTTTGGGCCGGTCACGATCTCGTGAAAAAATGTCCATTTATCAAAAAATATCTACATAAACCCTTCACTTGCCTATATTTAGCGTGATCTACAATTTAACCCAGAACCTTGAATCTATGTCACCTGGCGCGAAAATTAGGATTTTGATCGTTAGGAGAAGCCCTAGTTTTGTTTAGATTTCATGATTAATGCGCGCCACACATTCCTAACTATGAACCATATATTTGCATAACCGTCCAAATTGCTTCGATAGTTACTCTTCTATGTGTTTATTATATTAACTGTCCGAATTAACTTACCCAAAAGTGACCTGTAAGATATAGGGCTATAAAGTCTCGTTCGCCAAGACTTCCGGTTTACTGATTTTGGGGATGAACAAACGAAGCACGTGTTCAAAACGAGTTTAGAATCTCTGCGCGCACTGGTATCCTGACTATATGTCACGTAGGCGTGACACCGTGGGGTGGGTCCATTGCGGAAAGCCTAGCGATGTGATTAAGAATATATAAAAAAAGATAACTGCACAAAACGGATAGACGACATATTTTTCATTCTTTAGCGCCATGACAATGACGAATATTTGCTACGACAGGACATCACGGTTTAGAAAATAACGTTTTTTTTTTGCATTTCCTACGAAAAGTATGACGTCACACGAATTCTCCTCGGGTGACAACGTTGCCGCAACTCTTCAACAGAGAACTTACAAAGAATGAAAAAAACGTTATCTTGTCGTGATTCAAAAGTGGATCACGAATACGAAAACATCCAACTGGTCTTATTTTAATTACCCTCTGTGCACTTTATGACTACTCTATTATTTTTTACCCATGGTCTTCCAAATATAGCAGCAATTATATTATAGGAGATATGAAAAACAAATAACAAGATCTACGGTAGACTGAGCAAGGCGTGACGCCGGGACCGTCTGTCTTTGTATGTGTCAACTACGAATCACCGCGCCAGTTGCTATATAGGCAGACACAACCCTCGTAACACATTAGACCTCACATGATACATACCTAGCATTTGACATAGAACGCAGAAGCCGGATCTTTAGCCGTATAGTCTACACGGCGTTCGATGTGAGGAGCGGACTGACAGTGTGGTGATCCGGATACATGTTCAGATTATAGACACGACAGCAGATCAAGCCGCGGACCGAAGTGGCAGGATGAGCAGGTATTGGTCATGGCTTTTATGTGGGTGCCATCAACGTGTCTTTGGGTTTTATCCGTGGTTGGCTTAAAGTCCACCTCCTAGGTGCAAAGAGGCTTTCAATATATTAAGCACAATATATTGTTCCATCAAAATAGAATACCCGATAGTTTTATTCGGGAACCGTATTGAAATTATTTAATCATAGGACGCGCTAAAACATCAAGAAATAATCAGCAGCGATCAGTCGACGTTTCGTGACGTAGATGTAGGTTCGCGTTCAAAGATATAGTGCGTTGTACGCATGAGACGGGCAGTCACGTTTTTTTCTTTTGTTCGAAACTCTGTAACTCAACATCGCAGGTTAAAACACTATTCCAGTTACTATAAATTCAACACATCCAACACCTATAAATTACAGCCTTTCTCAAAAATGTCACTTGCCAATATTCAGCGTTATCTACAATTTAACCCAGAACCTTGAATCTATGTCACCTGGCGCGAAAATTAGGATTTGATCGTTAGGAGAAGACCTAGTTTGTTCAGATTTCATGATTAATGCCCGCCACACATTCCTAACTATGGACCATATTTTTGCATAACCGTCCAAATGGCTTCAATAGTTACTCTTCTATGTGTTTATTATATTAACTGTATAAGTGGGCCTATTCTAATTTAGCAAAAATATTATATTAACTGTTACATCAGTGTAACCCCCCCCACCACCACCACTTTTTGAGGAAGGACGCTATCTGAGGCGTTGACCTCCGCCCTGGTTGCAAGGTTTCAGTGGACGCCCCCCTCCCTCGGTCGTCAAAACATTGGTGGACCCCTTGGTTACAATTTTGTTCAGAGCCCCCTCCCCAGTTGCAAGTTTGCAGTGAACCCCCTGCCCCTTTTTGATGAAGAACGCTGTCGGAGGCGCGGACCACCCAGCCCCTCGTCGCAAAGTTTCTACGGACCCCCACCATTTTAATATGCCTGGATCCGCCCCTGGCCCCTGCCTGACACTGACAGTCACTCATCAGGAGCGTGTGCATGCAGGGATCCTTGAAAGGGGGGGCGGCACAACAGAAATTGACCGGCGGGTGGGAGGGGCACCCTGTGACCGGGGGGGGGGGGGCGTGTCCGCCACCTCCTGCCGTCAAAAAAATAATGGACCCCTTGGTCGTCTAGCATAAACAATTCTTCACCTTGAGCTGTTCTAATTTAGCAAAACGAAAGCTATACCTCATTTTGAATCCAAGATTCTAAACACCGAAAATGTGTTGCATACATGAATTATGTCAGCCCCTGATTTTAACAGAAGGGGTGAACTACCACTGTGAAAAGTAATCAAACAAAAGTATATTTGAAGAGTGAATTTTTCTCTATTTTTCTGACCAGAGAATCCAGGTCACTCCACACCACATGAAGAGGGTGCGGTTACTGCAGTATTTTTGGTGTTAGCTCATGATGGATGCGAGAGTGGTAAAAAATTAAGCAAAATGTGACAAAAAGGGGAAATAAGGGGGGTATGTCAGCAAGGTGTACATCTTGAGCACAGAAATTGTATGATTTTTTTTTTAAATCATTTATTGTGACAAGATGGCATGGCATGCGCTACAAACGTGAAAAGTGACATCGATACATTGATACATAGACATTTCATACAAGAGCCAAACAAAAAAAACGCTACAATTAGCGCATCTCTAAACATAAAGAATAATGATTATTGGAAGAAACATTTCCATTTATCATTAAATATATGTTGGCTGTAAGACGATTTCTGCTGAATGACGCATTTCTCTATATTATAGTAGTATCTTATAATTCTTAAAGCGTTTTGTATCCTAGGTTTTACTTCTTTACGCTTGCAAGAGAATATATAGCTTTTGACAATGATTATAATATGGTTTAGCAGACGATATTCTGTAGACTTGCTTATACCAAACATTACCGTGGTTAAAGATAGTAACTGCCATATGCGGAAACCAAAGTGCGCCTCAAACCAAATTGCAATTGAATGCCACAGTTGCTTCACATATGGACAATGAAAGAATAGATGTTCAAGTGTTTCAACGGCACTATTACAAAACGTGAAACTATCGTCTTCTGCTAGATTACATTTTTTTAGGTAAGTATTGGTGGACAAACATCGTTGGAGGAACTTATATTGGAAACTCCTGAGCCGTTCATCAACTGTACTTGTCTTCGCAACAGTATAAAAACCTCTCCAATCTTCAGTAGTAAATTTTGCTCCTAGCGAGGTTTCCCACTTTCTTTCACTGTTTCTCACTGGACGCAATTCAAGGATCAAGCTTTGGTACACAATATTACATACCCGCTTTGATGTTAACACAGCCTGTAGTTCAGTACACTCGACCTCTTTTAATTTAGACCCCTTTTTGCAACTCTCAACTCTCTAGCTTCTTGGTAGTGAATTGGTTACACTGTAGAAATCTGCAAACTTAATCTTGATTCCAAACGACTGTTTGAAGTCTTGCCACCCTAAAACACGACCCATATCATCAATAACATCGTTATAGAATATGCCCCCGGCGTTAATAAATTCTGCTTTCCTGTTAACAAGGTTGGAGTGACTGCGTGTTCCAAAGTGGATATGTTCGGACATCTGTACTGTCCCCGATCGATCTAAACCAGTACCACGCTTTAAATACATCACGCCAAAATGGATTCGACAGAGTCATAAAGCACTTCAGATATGTTGGATCCAGTTGCCAACACAGTGACTTTCGTTACATATGATGGTAGAGAACAGCTCTTGCCAAGCGCCTTCTGACGTGACAAGTCTTTTCACCCACGAAATCTTTAGCGCTTACAACAATAATGGGATGTGAGTTAAATTAATTCCACCATTTTGTTCTGTCTGAACAAAACACATTTATTATAGGCAATTTTTTAGGTGAGCCTGAGTTCCATATAAACGATCGTATAATTTTGGTAACCTGTTCGATAAAGCTTGGCTGCGGCGACGGTAGGACCGACATAACATCAATCAGTTTAGGAATAGCCATTGTTTTAACTACTGTCACTTTTCCTCGAAGTGAGAGCTTACGCTTACTGTACACATTTAATACACTCTGAAATGCTATTATTTTCCCATTATAATTTTGGTTAACCATATCTTTCATATCAACCACGAATGTGATTCCAAGTAACTTAAACTCTTCCACCCAGGTAAGGGGCATGTCTGGGCAGATTCGATGGTGGGTCTGGATCGATTTACCTTGTCTTATTACTTTGGTTTTCTCGACATTTACTGCCAGGCCTGAGCACACTTTGAACTCCTGCAACACATAGAATGTTCTTCTTAACGAAAACTCTGACCAACCCAGAAACATAATAATATCGTCCGCGTATTGTCCGATTTTGTACTCATTATTATTTACCTCATTATTATTATTTGTACTCATTATTATATGAAGTTAGTTAGGCAAGGTAATAAATTTGAAGGCTGTAGCTTCTAACAGGAGTCAGCCGCCATTCTCTGGCTATATGTCCAAAATGTCCATGGTCGGCAACGTGGCTGTTTTGCCTAGAAAACGTCCAACGGGATTACTAGCGAATCTGATGGTCCGATTCAAGAGCTAACGCCGTGCTTAGGCAAACATGAAGCAACCGCAACCCTAAATCGAAAAGAAAAATGACCTCTACAAGCTTCAGCTATTAACAAGAGCAACCAAGAACATGTCTTGCTGCAGCCTGCAGTCCAAGATGAAATACATAGTCATACATGTATGTCGTCTGTCTGGCTGTCTAGCCATACGTCTATCATGGGATGTCGCTATATAACGCCAACTTCCCTGGGGTTATGCATAATTACACCGGACGTAACACCAGGTACGTAACACGAGGAAGGGGAATGGTCCATCTGAATCACGGATACCCACGTATTATCATCTCCAAGCATAGCGCTCTTGGTGACCGCCCGTCGGCTGCTAGACTGTCGCGGCTATGATACCAGAGATCGTAAATTACGAGATATCCAACTCCGTTACGTCACAATGGTATTTGCGTGACACGCCGTTCCGCAGCGACGCCAAGCGGCTGTACTGTCAAACTAAATTAACCACGTAAGAAACAATATGAAATTGATCGATCTGGCACCGGGTATTCACCGTGCTTTATGCAAGGGAAACTTAATACTAATGAGATAATATATCACCAGATTTCTGTCAATTAGGTACTTAACAAAACAAAAATATACCAATAGTAATATAACTAACCCTCCTTGTCTCGTCTCTATCGTGTAGCTAACCCTCCTTGTCTCGTCTCTATCGTGTAACTAACCCACCTGGTCTCGTCTCTACCAAAATATTACAGAAACAAGCACTTGCGGTCCCAGCACCCAGCAGTCCCAGCAGATAATCGCGACACTATAAGAATTCCGGGACGCCAAGGCTGATGTTAGACAAGGTCTCTACCTCTCTCCCTCTCTCTCTCTTATGCTTCTGGCGTCTATTTTGTCTAGATATATTAAAAACTTAATCCGGAATATATATCGTACAGAATACATAACTTGGTACCCGATGCGTACCAATTATAACTTGTTATAAAGCGATGATATGGACCGACATACACTGCATTTTTAATGCAAATCTGAGTGGCTCCGGCCTTGTTGCGTAGCAACCAGGAATGTCGAACCGGAAACAGCTTGACACAGACACTGCAATGACACTGCTTGTAAGTAGGCCTACTAACACCATATCCAGAAACTTAAGTCTCTTCGCCCCAATTTATAATTACCTGATGCGAGGTGTACAAGACTGCAAGGACCCTTGCCACTATGGGACATTATCGCTCACCAAGCAGCAAATGTTTTTGATGGAACATTTCATACACGTATCTGCCACGACGCACATATTACTGAATAGTTACTTTCACATAAAAGGAGCACTCGGAATGTTGGTGCAATGACCAGCCTTGAAACCAACTGCAGGTCAGAAATATGAAATATGTTAGCTTTTTGTTCAGGTAATATGCGATCCAGTAGTTTCCCCAAGACACTACTAAGAGCGATTCCTCGGTGTCATCGAATGATTTGTGTTATTTTGTTGTCACTAATTGGTTGGTATAACGGTGGGGGGGAGGGGGGGGCGGACAATTCACGTTCCTCGTGATCAGGAAGATCGCTATAACGTCCATATCATTTTGGGGGGAAAGTGGTCTCCACAATTTCTCCAAGAAGGGGACACGTCAGACAAACGACATCTTGCGCGAAACGTGACATTAGTACTTGAGCGCAAAGTAATATGTTGATCAAGGTTACGCTTACAAGGTCAAGGTCACAGCAGGGTCAAGGTCACAAACCATGTGTCTGCGTAACTCCGTTACAACTGGTTACAGTCCGTTGCAATCTAGAGATCCGCTGTTTGTTTGAGAATATTCTTCAGAGAGTGGCGCAAGCGCATTATTCACCAAAATTTACCTTACACCTATAGTTTTGGAGTTATTATTAGATCAAATTTTGACTTTACCAAAAGTGTAAAAAATCGCTGTGACTACATAAATGCAGGTAGACCCATATGTGGTGAAATATGTACCCATGTTACTAACATGTTTGCCAAATGCCATCGAAATCGAACCAGTTCTTTGGACGGTGGAAAAAAATCACATTTTAACATGGTCAATCCCATTATAAAGCCTTGATACGCCAGATGACTGATGACGCGGTGACGTTTCGGCCCGGTCGATATTGCATGAACGTATTCACAGTCGGTACTAACTTGCTCAAGTTGCACCTTGAAATCACCCTAATTTTCGTCTTCTCAAGCTATGCTTGACAATCTCGGTCTGACAGCAGGCACAGTGTCAACTTAGTCGTTATAACGGTCATTATGCTGGCACAAATGTTATATTGCCTGTTCCTTATTCACAACAAGCCGCCATGTATGCCATCAACAGTATTAGGATGAGATGTTTTAGACATAGCTATTCTGCTTATTTCGGAGCCAAGGGCGCCATTCGATGTACTGTTTCTTGTGGGAACCATATGTCAGGTTTTGAAAACAGCAACGACCACCGCGTTTTAGCTAGCCTGGTTCCGTGGCCCCAATTTAGCTCACTCACCAAGATGTATAAGCGGCGGTACCTGCTTACCTTTTATAAATCATCATTGTTGGGCTTCATAACATGTGCAGAACCATAAACATGTTCAGAACATGCTCGATTATCTGCCTCAGTCTTAACCAAATCAAACGGATTCAGGTAATTCTGACGTCACTCAAGCGGTGGAGGCACGTTCATCTGTGGCTTATTTGACGTACATAATTTAGCCGACTTAGGGCCTTAGTCGCGTAAGCCCCGTAGTCAGCTGGCCTGTGTTCGTTAAATCCGCCACTGATTTTCTCAGGGTGAGTCCGAATGTGAGAGCGGAGTAACCAGTGCGAATATTTCGAGCTGGCAAAATCATACTATTCTTTCCGTGTGCTGATCAAGAAAACTCAAATCCAAAATCCATGTTACACGTGAATGTGGCGTATCTCTCGGCGGCCCCGCTGTGGACACTCCTAAAGACATACCTTTGTCTACGGGGATCAAGGATCACGAACTGACCCGGAAAGGGTAATTTTGGCCAAGGCCCAAATTACATTTATGTAGACGAAGTGCATGGGTAGTTTTTCAAGATGTATTTTCCGTGTATATTGTTATTAGTATTTCCTAGATTTATTGTACGTCATTATGCACCAGTGCAGGTTTTGGACGTATACGTGTTCCTGTAAGTGGTCTGTTCGTGGAGTGTTCATCCGCACTTGCATAGTTCTCTCTTGGTGACATTTGTTTAAGCCCGTACCCATAGTTGTTCCTGTCTCGCGGGCTAGTAGCTAGTCTATGCCTGATTATCTTGATCTGAGCCTATGTTGATTCGTTCTATCAACGATTAATTGTTGTACTGCATGTTCTGTCTACGCGCATTCGTTTTGCTGGGATTTGTTTTTGGCGTAACAACCCGCGCAGTAATTTTGCTATTCTTTTCGCCTACATAAGGGCTGTGCAGGCGGCATTCGACCTCTTTCACGCCTGCAGCCCCTTTTTTTTGTAAACATGCGCCTTCTCCCTCCTCCTCCGCTGCTTTTGGTTCATTTGCAACACCGACCTCTCGCATTCCAAGACATTAGAAGCGAAGCGTCAACGAGAGGCACCGAAGGGATAATCCCGCTGGCGCATGTAGTTTGTTGCCTATTGTGATTGTGTAAATGAAGTGAGTAATAAGAAAACATATCGATGAAATATGATATCAACAGAAATTTAGCTGGGAGCGTTAACGGCAACTTTGTGGCGTTGGGAGGGATAGAGGCCATGTTGGCTATCCTTGTGAGCCTCGTCTTATATACATTTTATTTTACGAGGTTACCGATAATGAATTCACATATCAACGGTCCATACCGTATATTGCCCTGTAACTTAAAGATAAAGCTGATAATGGACACATTTATTACCACTTACACTATCAGACAATATGTCTAGTACATTTGAATTACTTGTACTTTGATAATCATGATACAGGATGAAAATTGCTGTAATGAGCAGCCTCTAAATATAAAGAAGTTGTACTGGGACCCGTACCTGAACGCTTCCAATTAGGCTTTCAACTGACACATTTCTTTTTGTTTGCAGGGTGACTCACCTTTCATTGTCACGGTCCCTTGTCATAACATTCGTCCTTGTTTTGTATCAAGATACAGGTAAGGTTAGCTTTTAATGATGATACAAACATTAATTCGCACGCATAGTGACAGTGCTAGTAAATAGTTAACCAAACTTATAGGGATACCGAACAATTATGCAATGCATTACAGAGTGATATACTCAGGTTTTTTCGCCATTGTCACTGTTATTTGTTTTATTTGATTTGATCGGGTTTTCGGTTATGCCTATAGCGCTTGTTTCTGTTTCAACGTGACGACATCATAGGTTGTGAAGGCCTAGGCGATACCATCACAAGCTGTGGATTTGAAGATGTTAACCTCTGCGGTTACGATCAGTTTAACTGGACGAGACAGTCAGGAGCCACACCGACTGTAGACACAGGACCGTCAGCGGCATATGAAGGCAGCTACTACCTGTACATCGATGCTGAGAATACCAACGAAGGGGACAAAGCCGTGTAAGTAATGTTGTTCCATACCCTCCTACATCTTACCCGTGCTGTGGTACGTCAAGGTGAAACATGGGATTCACGCACCCTACCAGACGCATGGTAGTGTATTTCCAATAACTTTATACCACAATATTGATGATATTCAGCGCCCCGACGTTGTCTAATTAATGCCGCGATAGTAATGTGTATCGATCAGTTAAAGTGAGACGTATTGACCTTAGATTCATTGGCCTACTTCATCGCGAGTGTGGCACCCTGCACCAAATATAAAAAATGCATTATCTTTAGATGAGAGTCATTAAATTTCCAGCAGTCTGATTTAAATTTGAATAATGACTCACCATAATTGGCCACACCCGCTCCTCCCTCGGTCGTCACCTTCACGAACCCCCGCTCCATCCCTACCACTCGTTAGTATTGGCGTGATGACATTAGTACGCTGTGTATGAATATGACATGTGTGTGACAAGCGTAGCAAACTCTCTTACCAATCCTCAGGGCGGGGGAGGGGTCCGCTAGATCAGGGGGAGGCGCCTTCGCTGTAGGAACAGCCGTAAAAACTGTATTGTATTTTTCGTTCCGCTCTGTGAACGAACATTCTCAGAGCCCTCCCCCCGGTCGCAAGTTTTAAAATATTCGCTCTATATAAGTAACTTTTCCTTCACAAATGTCCACTCTCTCCGGCATCAATGCGCCCACTGAACCCCTCTACCAGATGTGTATAATAGTGCCCCACTCCCTCCATGCGGAGGACACATAAGGCCCCCACAGACGTACATATCAACACATATCATAACGCTCGATACGGGGATAAATAGAGTTTGCTGCAATGCATGATATATTTGCATTACAAGGTAATTAAAACGAATCAGAAGTGTTTTGAAAAAGTTTAGTTGGATAATTGTTCTATGAGCAACTTTAGTTATCGGAAAAGTTGGAATCATATCTAAGATATCAATGACGTCACTCATTTCTGCAGCCTTCAGATACCCCGCGTGTTTTGGGCAGGGACGGCCTGTGTCAGCCTGGCCTACCACATGTACGGCGAGGACATCGGCACCCTGACCTTGACGCTCTCTGCTTTAGAGGACTTGAACTTACTGCGGACGACTGGAAACCAAGGAAACACGTGGATCAGATACCAATACAGGATAAACTTTCCGGGATTTAATACTGCTGTAAGTCAATAACACTGCGCCAAATGTTATACTAAACTATGACAGCGTGATTCACGTTAAACGATGTGACATTTCCTTTCACCGACGCACGCTGACAGTAAGATGTAGACATGTGACGAAGGTTTGCTAAGCACGAGATTTTCCGTTTTGCCAATCTTAACTTCTTGCCAGTTACGTCAGTATCAAGGGGGCAGGTTAAAATTGTTGAGAGTAAAGGTTGTGCCCACAAGGCCCATGTAGGCGGTTACAAGATGGTTAGTAATTCAACCTCTATATATTTAGGTTCATCGGTATTACACAGGCATGGAGTGATTACATTGTAAATGTAATCGATTACGATTACGATTACATTGAAAGTAATCATGATTACAATCATGATTACTTTCTATGTGTTGTCATAAGTGGGCTCTGAACTAGACCTTTAAGTAGATATTTCAAGAAACATTGAATACTGGGATAGTGAGGCCACACATATTTGACGGGAACAAGTTCAGAAGCAGGCGATTTAATTACCAGCAGTTTGTATGAATACTAGGCAGCTTGGTTGGGAGAGCGGCGGATTTCTGATCATAGGGCTGTGCATTTAATTCCCGACGGGAGCAATTGTTGAGGGTATTTAATGAGGGTTACAACCCACGATAATCACTTGGTGAAGAAGAACAACACACATTATATATTTTTTTATACAGATCTGCTGGATTTATTCTTATCTTCCTTAGAAGGAGATATGGTGCGTAACACAACTTATGGCCTCTATGTAAAATGGCAGGTAACAGAGGAAACCACAATGCTAGTGGATACGGGGGTGTCTATACCATACTTTGCCGCACCCCAGTACTGAACCCAGTCAAGTTCGTTTTATAACAACACCTTTTCCAATCCATCTACACAGAGAACAATAACACAAGCATCAAACACCATTCCATCAAGCCCCCACCCACCCACTCCCAATAACACAGGTGGCTCTGGACCATCCCTAGTTATCCAATGCAAACAAGATAAGTATGGGATTAGAAGGGGGGCTAGTTTCGGTTACCCAGCCAGCTTAATTGTTATGTATGGTTATGTCTCGGATGGGGCAGGAAGGACCAGAAGGGTTGGGGGTGTCTGGGAGGGGGGGGGGTGTCTGGGAGGGGGGGGGGGGTCTCTACAGTAGGACTGCAGTGGCCAGTTTCCGTTTATGATACTGACGAGATAGAAAGTGTGAAGCTCAGTTTGGAGACTAAAACAGCCCGAGTGAACCTTGTAAAGTATTCATCAAAGGTAATCATGATTACGATTACATTAGCAATGTAATCGATTACGATTACGATTACTTGGAAAATGTAATCGATTACAATCGATTACGATTACTGATTACTGATTACGATTACCCCATGTCTGGTATTACATTTACAGGCCCGACATTGTGCAACGTCAACCCCGCTGGTAGGCTATAATGCCGCAATCACCGTTACACAGTGCACGAAGGCAAAAAGTGTTACATATTAGATAGGATGTAGACATGTGACCAAGGGTTGCCCGACCTGACTGCCAAACACTAGATGTTCCTATTTACCATTCTTGTAAATTACTTCTGTAGAGGATCAAGAAGGGGGGGGGAGCTAAAATTGTTGAGATTAAAAGTTGTAACCCATAAGATGTGCCAGATGAAATGTGGTGATTAATTAACCCTCTATATTCAGCGTCACCACTATTACATTTACATGACCTACATCCCGCAATGTCGTCCGCTCTGGAAGGCTAAATCGCCGCAATCGCCGTTCAAGCTTTCACGAACGCCGAAGGTTATACGTATTTGATCAGAACCATCAACACGGAATGGCGCAAAGAGGGATTTTAAAGTTCGCAACTTTTGTTCTAAGATAGAGCTACGCTATACCAGCGTCATTTCATCGAGATTAGCGTTCCAACTTGTAGACTATGCATTATTGGCTACATGCTGGTATAATTATTTGTTAATATAGATCCCTTTCCAATTAACTTGTGCAGCTTACGTTTTTCATGGCTCAGTTTTTCCACCCTTGTCGAATCTGGAACAATGGAGTAAACCATAACAATGATATGTAATGGAAATGATGTCGTAAGTATATTGCGCCACATAATCAACATTGATATATTATGGACAGTGCCTCTTGTGCCATTTTTGAAGACGCAGCTTCAAATGCCATGTTTGTTTGCTAAATATATTCTAGTTTGTGATGGAAGGCATCAGGGGGAGCGGCGAGAAAGGAGACATAGCTATTGATGACTTTAGCGTTGTCACAGGGTTATGCACAACCTCAGGTTGGTAATAGTTGTTACTAAAATATAAGGGAAGTCATCTATTATACTTGGGGAACGTTATTCAAAATCTGTTCACAATCGTCACCATATCCATCATCATCACAATAATCGTCAAAGTCGAACAAAAACTGTGTCATATTTCATTTGTTTCTGCTGTTGACTATGTATAAAATGATTGACGAAGTACACGACGGATAAGTATTTCTTGCGTTAATAAAAATAATTGCACGATGTGTTTCAGTTTCGCTGCCTTACTCCTGCTCATTTGAAAGCGATTTATGCGACACCTGGAATTATGGTTCTTTTGACATTCGCTGGTCCAGAACCCGCAAAGATAACCCGGCCCCGGAAACTGGAAGCTCTGGCGACTCTGGTGGCGACTGGATCATCTCTCTGGCGTCCGATGGAGGCAACAGAGAGGTCTCAGGGTCCGATGGGCAAGATTCATATGACGCAAAGTCAGTGATTATGATGTACAATCTCCTTCTGGGGCAGACTGCCCTGAATCACTTAGTCACTTGTTCCACCGCTTAGTCCTGCCACTTATGTGATGTACAATCTCTTTCAGGGACAGACTACCCTGAACCAAGCCCAAAGTACCGTAGATTAGTGTCGTATGAGGACTGACCGGTGCGATAAAATAGTTATATCTACTATTAATACACTACATAATGGACACGAATTTAAAATGAGGACCATCAATTGTCATTTTGAAGACTGTTTCTCGCATATGAGGATATCTATTATGACAATCCTCGTTTCCACTCCTGCCACCTATGTTCTTTCAGTTAATTTTTTCACTTCAGTCCTGCCAGTCATGTTCTTCCACTTAGTCCTGCCACTTATGTTCTTTCGCTTCAGTCCTGCCATTTCTATTCCGCGGCCGTCAAAACCATACTAGCCCAGACTTAGAAGCCTGTTAAGGCCTTTAGCCCCAGTGGCACCTCATCTATCGCAAAATAAATAACATTTGGTTATTTCTGTATTTGTGGCAAGAATCATAGATAAGCATTGCAACTGTTCGAATTAGTTCGTTACTAGCATGATAATCCTGTTACACACAGCTACATCGTAAGTATAACGCTTGTGGACTGTTACTGAAGTTGTGTAGTGCTACAATCTGGCCCGAGACCTCCAAGGTGTCGCCAATTGGTGCTGCCGAGACCTGTTTAGTTGCTGTCTGGTTTTCTAAAGCGTTGACCTCTCCATTCGAGGCCTGTAGCAATAATTTCTATTGCATCAAGAGTAATGAGTAGATATCAGGGTAATCGTTCGGAAATGAGAACTGGCTGTGAGAACGGAGCTGGCTTTGTAAAGTAATGTTTTGCACATAGGAAATTTTTTATTGATTAGCTTATTCCATTGCTGTGGGTATTTTTTTCCCTGGCTTGATTTCTCAAAATTTTAGTTGATGTTTTGTGTTTACAGCATAAATACGCCCCAGTTGGACTTCACAGGAGACATATGTGTCAAATTCAAGTACTACTTGTCCAGTAATCTCTCCAGTGTGAGCGTCCATCGGTTAGACATGAGGCGTTGGGTCCATGGTGTCTCGGCAGCAAATGATGCCATATGGCGGTCGGTGTCACTCACTGTAAGGAGTTTCGTGGGAAATCATTCTGTAAGTTAATGTAAGGAGCCTTGTCCATTGACATTGGGTAAGTTGATGTAAGGAGCTTTATATATTGATATTGGGTAGGTTGGTGTAAGGAGCTTTGTCCATTTACATTGGGTAAGTTGGTGTAAGAAGATTTGTCCATTGACATTAGGTAAGTTAATGTAAGGAGCCTTATCTATTTACATTGGGTAAGTTGGTGTAAGAAGCCTTGGTGTAAGAACGCTAAGTTAACGCTAGATTGTGGTTTGCATGGTTGACATATGTTTGCCAATTAACTGACAACGTTCCAGCTATTTACGTTTGAAAAGAAACGGTTGCATGATGACGAAATATCAACATTAAGTTAACGCTAGATTGTGGTTCGCATGGTTGATATATATATTAAAATAACGCGTTAAATTTTCGCTCACAAATTTGCAAATAAACCTTTGCAAGGTAAATCTTGAACATATTGAAAATAAAGGGCACATACATTAACGTTCATGCGAATAATAATTTCTCGAACAAAAGTCTGGGGGTTAAAAAGCCACATAAAATTAATTTTGCCTTTATATGTAGTTGAACCCTTTGATACAGGTCTAATATTGAGCCAGCTTCAGTAGCGCAGTGGTTAGCGTGCGTGCCTTGTAATCTCACGACTCGGGTTGAATCCTCGAACTGGCCGGGATGATCTTTCGGAGTCCTATGACTTCTACTACTACATTGGTCCCAATGGTGACCAACCTAAGGCCACCCTTTGGGGAAATACGCAGTAACGCAAGGTGTACAGCAGCAGGAAGGCTGCCGTTTGATATTCGTTTAAAAATGGTTTACCGTTAACATTAAATTAACGTTAAAGCAATGAGCAAAATTACGTTACAATAACGGTACCATATAACGTTAATTAAACCTAACACCTAACGGTCATCTAACGTTAAAGAAACGTTGGCAGGCTATCTGAGAAATTTCTCTAAATTATTTTGTAAGACATTGGAAGTAGTGATTACTTTCACACATCGGCCCAACTGGGGCATTCTATAACTGATTTAGATAAAAGAACCAGAGGATTTTCAGATCATACAAGTATTCAGTTATCAATAAGTCCAACCGGGGACTGCCAAAAAGAGGGCGAGGATTCTGGAAATTTAATGTTTCTCTGCTGCATAATCAAAGCCATGTTGAATCCATTAAACGGTTTATAACGGGGTGCAAAATCAGCTATGCCAGCACTAATGATAGCTAATGATTAGCTTGGGATGTAATCAAGTGTGAAATCAGAAGTAAAAGTATTAGCTATAGTAAGTTTAAGACCAAAAGTGAACGTAACAGAAAAGATGAGTAAAACGACTGAATAGCTTAGAGTTAAAGCAGGATCAAACGCGCAACTACTGATGAAGTGACGCTCTTACAATGACAGTATGAAGACCTGCAAATGCATGAAGCCCAGGGTGCATTGGTTAAGGCAAGAGCGGTATGAATTGAAAATGATGAACGAAACAAAAAACACTTCTTAAATATGGAAAAAAAGACAAGCACTCTAAAACATATTACCGCCCTCTTTGATAGCAGCGATTGCGTAGTTTGGGAACCTGAACTAATACTAAAAGAGCAATTGAAATTCTACTCACAACTCTATACCGATAATAGAACTCCAGATGAAATAGACTCATATTCCGACTTCTTATTATGCTACAATGTACCAGCAATAACACCAGAATCGCGAGACCATTGCGATAAAGACCTAACATATAATGACTTCGCAAAAGCGCTCCAAAGCATGAAAAATAACAAAGCCCAGGGAGTGACGGATTATCATGTGAATTCTATAAGTTATTTTGTTCGGAAATGAAGGATCTTGTACTAGATAGCCTTTTGTATGCCCTTGATAAAAAATCATTAAGCATAGAACAAAGGAGAGGTATCCTAACATTGATCCCCAAAACTGGAAAAGATTTACGATACGTAACTTCTTGGAGACCTTTGAGTCTTTTTTTCTTTTTTTTCATTGAAATATACAGAATACAATCATAAGACAAAGACAATACATCATTTAAACATCACTAAACAATAGGACAAGAAAAAAAAAGTGTTACAAAAACAGTACAAGACAATACAAAAAACAACAACCTCAAAGGATTAATCTCTTCCAAATAAGTTCATACAAAACAGCCAATTTATATCTACTTATTTATTTATTTGTCTGCGGAAATCTAGATTGATATAATCTTTCATAAACCTGATGAAACCTTCAAATATAAATTTCTCCCCCTTATCCCTCTTCTTTTGAATGAACCTATTGGCAGTCACCAGAGTGATATTTACGTAATCGGTAGCTTCAATGGACCCATAGAATATCAGAGATTTACTGATTCGGACTTACAGCCTTTTATATTTAAACCAATTTTCCACAGCGCTCCAGAACTTCTGTACTTCTACACAATTCCAAAATAAGTGCACAATATTTTCAATATCCTTACCACAAAACGTGCAGGTATCCATGGTTTGAATTTTCCATATTCTAAGCCAATAATTATTTACAAGAGAGTCGTTTAAAAATTTATATGGAAACACCCTACTCGCTGTGTCTGATAACAATTGAAAGTTCCGCTTATAGATACTAGAATAGTCTAGATCTCCGTCTGTGTGCTTACAACATTTAGGTTTGACCACATTTCCCCCAACAAAATTATCTCTAATACAATAATAAATGATCTTACTACCAGTCTTGTCCAGTTGATAAACATTCTCCTTGTAAACAAAATGTAAAATGAAATGTAAAATATCGGGCACCTCTTCCCCTTGCAACTCATTTTTTACAGCGTATTGCGCGGCTTGCGCTATGGTGTACCATGATAAGAAGCTTTTGTTTCCAATACCTCTTTCTTTCATTTTGTTAAATGACAAGAGCACATTTAAATCATCGAACAGGTCGTTTATTTTGTGTATACCGGCCTTATATAAATCTGGACAAAAGAACGTTTTTAATTTCAAATTTCTATTATACCAAACACTTTGATCCATAATATTTTCACTAGGTTTGTTTTTCTGTAACATTGACCATGCCCTCATTATTTCAAGATAAGACGGATCTATTCCTAATTTTTCAAACCAACTGATGTCAAAATTACAGCAAAACAAAAGATTAGGTATCGGACATAGCCTCTTCATCTGATATTTCCAAAGTGTTTTCCATGAGCTTTCTTCCCCAAAATAATATCGTTTTATCCACTGGATGCGAGAGGTCAGTATGACTGATTTAAGATGGGGCGCTAGTAGCCCTCCATCTTCTATGTTTTTTACCAATGTGTCCCTAAGAGTAGGCTATTTAGATCCTTTTCAAATTGCTGTGAATGGGTTAACATTGACATGGAGTATTGAAAACTTGACAGAATATACGACTTTACTATCTGTATTTTACCTAAAAATGTTAAACGTCTTCCCTTCCAGCTGTTAATTGTGCGTTTTACTTTGGCTAGCTTTTCTTTTATATTGAGATCTTCATTTAGTTTTGCATCATAAGAGATATAAATTCCCAGGACTCTGATTGGTTTATCTGGCCAAGAGATTCCTAATGGTTTAGATAAATTATTCCGATCTTTGCCCAGCCACATAGCTTCAGTGTTTTCTTTGTTTATAGTCCACCATAAAGCCCAAATTCTTCTACTTGCTTCAGGAAATGTTTTGCAGAGTTTTTATCAGCTAGAAGCCCATTTGCATCATCGGCGAACTGAACCAATTTTATCTCTTCTCCATTTATTTCTACCCCTTTAATGTTCCTATCCTGCCTGATTTTTATGGCCATGATCTCTGCGCACAATATAAACAAATAGGGCGATAAAGGGTCCCCTTGCCGCACACCGCGCGTGATCTTAAAATATATTGAAGTTAATCCATTATTAATTGTGCAACTTTGGGCGTTTGTGTAAAATATCTGCAACCGCTTTAGAAAAACTGGACCAAAGTTGAATTTTTCAAGCACTTTAAACATGAATGACCATTCCATTGAGTCAAAGGCTTTTTCAAAATCCACTGCTAAAAGAAGGCCAGATAGATCTTCTAGTTTAGTATATTGCAAAATATCAATAACTGTTGTATTGTTTTGCCCAATTAATCGACCTTTTACATAGCCTGCTTGGTTATTGTGTATTATGTCAGGGAGTATATCAACCAGCCTTCCCGCTAATGTTTTCGATGCTATTTTGTAATCAACATTTGATAAAGATATAGGTCGCCAGTTTTTGAGAAGTAGTCTGTTTTTATTCTTATCTAATAAGGTGATAACAGCTTGTACTTGGGAGGATCCAAGTTCTCCATACTCCAGAGATGCATTAAAGGACTCCATTATGTGGACACTAAACTCAGACCAAAATTTCTTATAAAATTCAGATGTTATTCCATCATTACCTGGGCTTTTAAAATTCTTAAATGTTCTTAATGTATCCCAACACTCTTCAGTGGTTAGTGGGGCATCTAGCGTTTGTTTCTGTAATTCAGATAACTTTTTAGTTTCTACATCTTCCAAATAAGCCTCTATATTCTCATCACTCTTGCTTATCTTCGTCGAATATAAATCGGTGTAAAATTCCTTTTCCATATCAAGAATTTCTTTCATATTTGTTGTTACGCTGTTATCTGGTTTCTGAAGTTTTCTGATACATTTTTTAACCCCCGTGCTCTTTTCCAATCCCAAAAAATACTTAGTTCCTTTCTCTCCTTCTTCATACAATTGCACCCTTGATCTAATCATGATACCTTTGGTGACACACTCCAGTAGCTCTCTTTTGACTTGCTCTAAATCTTCTTCATACTTCCTAATATCTTCTTCTAATTCACACTCCTCGTATTTTTTTTGTGCAAATTCTAATTGTTCATTTAATTTCTTCTCTCTTTGTTCTCTCAGTCTCCTTTTCTGTGAACTTTTCTTCACAGAGAATTGTCTGATTTTATATTTGAGATATTCCCATCTAATACGAGGATCTGATAAAGAGGTGATTTCATCCAGCCATTTCGCCTTATCTATTTTGAGATCATGTACATAATCTTCATCCTCTATCAGAGATGAATTTAGTTTCCAATAACCTCTTCCCCGTAAATCATTATTGACAGACTGAAAATGAATACTAATTATAGAGTGATCTGAATGGACAGATGGTATAATATCTGTATCTATTACATTGTCATGAAGTTGATCGGATCAAAAGTAATCAAGCCTACACTGAATTCGTGGTTTGTTTTGCCTCCAAGTATATCTTTTCACATCTGGATTTCTTAATCTCCATATATCTTGTAAGTCATTTTTGGCTAATACCTCTTCCATTATTTCACTGGATTTTCTAACTTCCTTAATTCCTCCTTTCTTCTCTAATTCGGGATTAAATATAAGATTGAAATCTCCCCCTACTACTGATATGTCTGTACCATATTTTCTTATAATAGACTTGAAATTATTATAAAATGCTATCTGTTCTCCCTCTTTGTTTGGTGCATATACATTTATCAAACTGACCAATAAGTCTTGCACTTTTACCTTTAAAATAAGCAGTCTTCCATCTGAAGAATTATACACTGCATCATCTAATGTAAATTCTAGATCTCTTTTAATCAAAATTGCCACACCACGACTTTGGGAGGTCCCATGAGAAAAATATATATCACCTTCCCATTCTTTTGTGAAAATGTTTTCACTTTCCTTAGTCAAATGAGTTTCTTGTAAAAATACAATATCGGCCTGTTTACATTTCAGCCATCTGAGAAGACCTGCTCTTTTCTTCCTACTACCAAGTCCTCTTACATTCAGACTGAGGACTTTAAAATCATAATGCAATGCCATTGTCATTACCTAGCTAAGGCTGAATTATTCATCCAACTGGAATTTATAAATGATGAGGTAAATATAACCTGGGAGCTTTCTGTCACACCAACAGAGATTAAATCAAATAAAATGACACTTAAGCTTATAACACTCACACAGATAATCCATTGTGGCTGTACACACAAAACATTTAACATAAAACACAAAGAGGAAAGGCCATCCATGTACTGGGTGAATGTAGCCCAGCACTTGGTGACCCAACTCAGAGCCTCATGCCTCAATGGCACCGGTTTATCTCGGGTCCAACGGCTCACCATCCAATCCATTCCGAAAGTTTACGTGCCCAGAAACAAAACAAAACAACACCATCTATGCACCTCTTGTCAAGATATTGATGTATAAAATAACTCCTTGGAGTTAATAAATACAATTTTAACAAAAGCCTTAGCCGAGAAACTCCAGATTGTTATACAAGAGGTACTAAGTACCGACCAATGCGGTTACATAAGGGGGCAATATATCGGACGACATATTAGGACCATAGCAGATATCAGGGAATACACCAGTCTAGAAGACCGTGAAGGCCTACTTGTACTGCTCGACTTTGAAAGGGCATTCGACACGGTAACGTGGCCCTTTTTGTACAGAGGTTTGGAAAAAATGAATTTTTTGGCCTTATTATCGCACTTGGATCAAGCTAATATATTAAAACAAAACTGCCTGCTGTATGAATAATAATATATCAACGGAATTCTTTACCGTAACGAGTGGCATAAGGCAAATCTGTCCCAAAAGCGCTCTTCCCTTCATTTTAGTTGTCGAAACACCGGCTATAAAAATAAGACAAACCAAAAATATACACGGTATGGCTATCAGGAATATCGAATTTAAAATAATCGATCTTGCGGATGACGCCACTCTTTTTCTGCAAGATCAAAAGTATTTAAGCATTGCACTACATATCTTAGACAAATTTGCCTTTTGCTCTGGTTTAATGTTAAACAGGACCAAGACACGTATGTTGTACCTTGGTAACACAAACCACAAACCTATGGCACAGGACTTGTATGATATACAACCTGCTGGACCAGTGTTCAAAACGCTTGGTGTATACTTCTGTAACGATTTCCATCAAATGTTTGCAAAGAATCTTGACGAAAGGTTTCGAAAATGTAAAACAATTTTGAAAATATGATCTTCAAGATAACTATCCCTAAGAAGTAAAAAGCTTGGCGATCAGTCAGCTAACGTATGCGACCTTAATGATATATGTACCATCGAGACCTATTCAAGCAGTAGACAAAGATATTGTAAGCTTCTTGTGGAATAAGAAACCAGCAAAAGTTTAAAAAAGTACCATCATGTCTGATTATAAGTACGGGGGGCCTGAAGATGCCTCACCTTGAATCTATTATATGTAGCCAGAGGGTAATGTGGATAAAAAGACCGCTGACGACTAATTGTACTGGTAATGTGTTAGCCTTCGAAATTCTTACAGTGACGCCAACGAACTAACCAGCCAGTTGGCAATGAAATTTGTTTCAAAACCCAAAAGCTTTTTTTATGAACAAATGTTAGAAAAGTGGTACGCTTTACACTCTCGCGAAGCTGCAGCGGAATCGATCCGGGACTGGCATTTATGGCGTAACACATTTATATTAATTGGTAAGGATATTGCTAGCAAATACAATAATGGCATTTATGTGAAATGGGAACATGCCGGTATAACAGCTGTAGGCGACATTGGGAAAGTCAAACGCAAAATAATTAGTGTATCTGATTTAGAGGATAGGTACAATATTTATATTGATGTGATGCTCCATAATAGTATTATTTACGCGATACCAAAAATATGGATTCACAAATATCGCCATATAATGGAAACAGATAAATTAGTCATTAAGGTTTCTATCCAGCGAGGTAATATAATGTGTAATGGACAACTGCAAGCCGGGCTATCAAACCGATGGGTGTATGGCTGTTTAATAACGAGATTCCAGAAGCTTCCTGCCTCCATCGCGAAATGGAATGAACAGTTCCCTTACCTTCATGATGCTGACTTTACAAAAAAATTTGCCTACCACAGCAAATTACTCGAAGCACAAGATTGCAAAGCTGCCAATATAAGGTTTTAAATAGAATTGTTGCCTGCTGATATAACCTGGCTCAATGCAAATTAAGCAATACTCCACAGTGTAGAGAATGTGGAAACATGGCAACAATATAACATTTGTTTTATCACTGTATTAAGGTCAGACCGTTCTGGGAAAATATCGAACGATTTGTGCCAATTAAGTAGAGTCGGCTGTCTCTACCTAATGTAATCTTTGGAGTACCGTTGTTAGAACGGCAGGATTAATTGTATATCAACCTCACTATATTAGTAGGGAAATGGTTTTATATGGATTAATGCTTAACAATTGTAGTACTATATCCACAACCTCTTTTTTAATACCCTAAAAACTCATGTAGCCAGCGAGCACATGGCAAAAGTTCTTTATAGTAACAACAGACAGGGAATGGCAAGCCTTCAATGCACAAATTTCTTCTCGACCGCCACCAAATGAGACGAACGTCAGTCCCTGATACTATACTTTGCTTTTTGTTTTTTAAAATCCCTAGACTTACATTAAGGAGGTGTATGGGTGATTGATGTATATCTCTGTGCTCATTGATGTGTATTTCTGTTGAAAGCAGAAAAAAACAATTAGGAAACTTTTTGATACGTCATTTGGGATGGTAATATGGGCAACTTTGACCATTTACCAGTGATTGCAAGCGCGCTCACACCTTGCTTGTCTACGTAATATAACCTGTTGTAACTGTAAATGAAGTACGATTTAAACTTAACTTTATCAATTGTAAATACGCATATTTTTAAATAAGTTGTTCAGAAACGGACAGTTCTGTTAATCAAGCAACGTCTTCTGGTGTTGAAACATTGAAGGGAAAACGTGTGTCGCTCGACCTCTGATAATGGCGTTCTTTGTTAGATCTCATTTCAAGGCATCTTCCCCCGCGGACAGGCTGCAAGCATGGCACTGGATGACATATCTATCTCCACGGACAGTTGTGACGGTAAGTTATCCTGAGAAAATAGTTGTATGATATGAAGTTTACGTTGCCTCTTTGTCCCTTGTCAGTAGTATAACACAAATGGCCTAAATTGCTTGAATCCCAATTGTTTGTTTCTAGCGGACGTCGCTATGACACAAATTATATAATAAATTATATCATTTTATACGTAGAACAGACCACGTATCATTACAATAGTTGCGAAGCTTCCAATCAAATGTGTAACAGACAGCCAATCAGCTTTTCAATGTTCAGCAACTCATAACATATTCCATTCTCAGACGTCAATCTGTCACCCCTTCAAAAGCATAACATTTAATTAATTAATTTGTGTGAATTCGTACCAAGGCGTTGCATAAGGCTTTGCATCCAGAAAAAAATACAGCACAATAGATTACCCCGGACGAGATTTATGTGTTTAAGGCATTCCCCCAATTGGTTAGCGCTGCTGACGCTGCGGATAAAAGCGCCGCTCCTTTGTTCCAGACTGTGCTGTTAACAACGGCGGATGTAGTCAAACTTGCAGAAACACCGACACGGGACCCATGTGTTCTTGCCGCAGTGGATATAGACAGGTTGGAGAAACAGGCTGCCAGGGTAGGTAATAACACCACTACACCGGAATGACTGTTGTCGTCGGTATTATGGTGGTACAGAGAGAAAGTAGCATGACTGTTAATTTGTCTTCAAGAAAGGCTTGCAATAAGGATATAATTTGACTTAGATAGACAGTTTATTGGTAACGTTAGGCACCAGGCCCCCCGTAACAATACAGAACACAAAAATAACATGCAACCGACTAGAACAAACTTAGTTAATTAGAGAAAATTAGGCTAAACATTTGTTCATACGTAGTAAATGTTTTTTGCATAAACCTTGCTAGGGCGATTAAACATGTTTTTTCCTCGGAAGTCATAATACATAAAAAAAACTCCTAATATCATATATCGTTAAATATCTTGTAGGAAACTAATTATTGCGGAGATTGTCATACAACGGGCATTTCATTAAAATATGGAACTCGTCAAGAGAAGAAATAGTTTCATGTTGTAAGCAATATTTACAGATAGAGATTTCCGAGTACCAATATTGTTGGTAAACGAGTCGGTCAGACTTTTAGAATTTTGCACACAGGACTGCAGTTTGGTATATATTGTTTGTAACACTTTCATTATATCACCATGCGCTCCCTCACTGCATAGTCTGAACCACAGTTGCTTGTGTGGAGCCCTGTCGAAAGCCTTCGAAAAATCAATAAATGCGCAGTAGAATCCAGTAGAATCCAAATGCGCAGTAGAAGCAGTCCCCCAATTGGTTAGCGCTGCTGACGCTGCGGATAAAAGCGCCGCTCCTTTGTTCCAGACTGTGCTGATAACAACGGAGGATGTAATCAAACTTGCAGAAACACCGACACGGGACCCATGTGTTCTTGCCACATGGGATATGTAAAGTTTGAAGAAACAGGCTGCCAGGGTAGGTAATAACACCACTGCACCGGAATGACTGTTGCCGTCGGTATAATGGTGGTACAGAGAGAAAGTAGCATGAATGTTAATTTGTCTTCAAGAAAAGCTTATAAAAAGATATAATTTGACTTACTGGTACGTAACTGTCGTGACGTGGTAACCATCGTGGCGATGGATTAAATGGGTCTAACCGTCTCGCTGTAATCGCAATCAATGTATGAGTACCTTCGCTTGAAATTATTTTACAAATGGAATATTCACGGAAATGTGAATCTTTATATACATCTACCAATATACAAGATCGACGCTCAGACATACACATTGCCTTGCTTGAAAGGGTTTCAGCACGATATGTTATTTAGGATGAGACAGCGCGTGACATTTGCAAGGTAATTGGCTCTGTTTGAGTAAGTCGTAAATTAGTTTTCCGTTTAAACCCAGATGCAGCTATATTCGTGTCGGTATTGAACCCCATTTCGCCAGTAAGTTATGGACCATGTATGTCACCACTTGAACGTAAAGCCAGTCGACCTCGCGCCACGGATTGAGTCGCTGCGTTATTTTGTTTCACAAAGGCAGGCTTTTTGCTTAAGACAACCGTTACTTTCAGATATTGATGAGTGCTCAGATGGGACAGACGCCTGTTCGCACGAGTGTCAAAATGAGGATGGTACTTATAGCTGTCACTGCCCTGGCGGATGGTCACTCACTGGTGATGGATACAACTGTCAAGGTGAGCCCACGTCTGCAGATACTCAGCGCACCTATCTCCACAGACTGACGGCCCCAGTGGTTGGGGGGGGGGGGGTTGAGGTCTGTTCGCTGCGTACACTTTCAAAATGTTGGCAGCATTGACCCGCCACATTTTTCCAATAACCCGCCGTATGCCGTATTTTTGGGTAGCTAAGCTAGCGAAGATAAGTGACGGCGGCTGAAGTATTGTTTGACAATTAATTGTCACTGCCCATTGGGAAGCATCAAGCACTAATTAGACGACGTACTCACTGAATGAACCGGACAGAACTGAATGAACCGGACAGAACTGAATAAAGCACTCCAAGATCGTCTAGGCGCTTGAACGGCCCAGGGACAGGGATCGGATGTTACTCCGGGAGATATAGTTCAAGCCAAACCGCCCCGATGAACAGCGGTCAAAAGCGCGATTTTTTTGTAAAAATCTTGCGTACACCTACTTTTGTTATTTACGTTTCCACATTACAGATTTCGCCTAACTGAGAAGATGGTTGATTATTTTCAGCCTTTTATCCATTATTTTTTTTTTGTTTAAACATATCACATGGAACATAACTTCACTGTTTGTATCTCCAGATATCGACGAGTGTGCGGCAGACACAGACAATGAATGTGACCACGAGTGTACCAACGTGGAGGGAAACTACAACTGTTCATGTCGTGTCAATTACATCCTGGCTACTGACGGCCGCCATTGTATCGGTGGGTATGGTTTGCTGTTTACGTTACGTCGGTTAATGAGTGATATAAAACGGCTAATATAAGCCTCTGGTGAGGTTGATCTCCTGCTTACCTGCTATAATTGGTGCAATAATAAAGCTGCAAGGAATACAATTTAAAAGAAATATAAAGAAATGTTCATCACAGTGGTACGACAACGGTTGCGTTCGTGTCCGAAGATGTGGACATCGCTTAGATATTATTAATATGTCTAAGATTATTCTAAGAAGAACGGATGAATAAACCTGTTTTGTGCTTGGGAACTGACATAAGGTAGTACACGATATTGCATAACATACACTAAACAATTCTGAAATTTTTACCAGACATAACTTGTCATTTACTGATCATATCGCCCGTTTTATGAATTTGAGGTTAAATACCATCACCCCCTTATCAAGATGTAACAGTGGCTTATAGGATTTAAAAGTAATCAACCACATTCAAAAAAATTTAAATACCTAAGATAAGCTAAGATAGTATTCGCTAGGCGGCGCCATGGTAACATGCGTACTACCTTAACTCAGGTGGTCAGCCCAGTGAGCTGCTGATGAGGGTCTGGAAGGATCCAGTGTCGATTTTTCAAACTTTTCAATGGCGAATGTCGATATTTCACGAGATTCCGTGTCGCTTTTTCAAGAATGCCACTACGTGTGTCGATGTCACTTTTTCAGATCATCTGCGTCGGAATTTGGGGGTCAATGTCGAATGTCGATTTTTCAAATATACGTGTGATGCGTGTCTTCTTTTACCCCTTCCAGACCTCTGTTGATCAACTGGTCACAGGTTCGAGGTCGCTGAGTATGTCATTCATGTTTCATCCACCCCATTTCATACTTCCGAAAGGCTCCTGGGTCCAGTTTTGGTTTCATGCGCACAAATGTTGCCTACACATCAGCATTTCATGTCATATGTCCTCGTTGCTCTGATCAACAATAGTGTATGCGACTTATTGCTTACATTTCGCAACAGAATGTGAAACCGCGTATGAGAGGAGAGTCGCAGCTTCTCAGCTCCTAACCTCGGATTGCTCGACAACCTTCTCTCACCCCGAGATAAACCTAGACGACTGCTTTCTGGAGGCGTGCAGCACACAGACCGGTGTCGTCGCTTACTTCAACATGGTATGTGACCTGAAGCGTTGCGACGGAAGCAATCTTCGGTTGAACACCGTTTCCGGTTCCAGTGGTTGGGACATCTACGTCCTGAACACCAGGTGGCTAGAGTTCATCATGAACGGTAACCTGGATGAGCCACGTGGAGGGGACGCCTTTCCTCTGGTGGCGGTGGTCGCGGGGGTCGTGGTGCCCGTAATCTTAATCGTCATCATAGTGATCGCTGTTGTCTTCATAATGAGACGCCGGGGGTCCAGAAAAGTGGACCAATCTGTGCAGTGTGTACATTATGCCGGGCAGCCAGCCTCTGTCGGAGAAGTCAGGACCCCGCCGCTCAATGAGGACAAGCCCGATGTCGGAATCTACGACGAGGTGACGGAGACTCCCGAACGTCAAGCTTCAGTGACCAATACTCAGGTCACTTACAGGAACGCCGCCTTCCAAGGTGCATATCAGTACCTAGACCTGGACCTGGGACTCGGTGAATATCTGACACCCACCCCCAAACAACATGACGACGTTCAATAACATGTTTCTCTGCACTGTTGTTCAGTGTTCAGTAATTGTCACTGCCCATTGGGAAGCATCAAGCACTAATTAGACGACGTACTCACTGAATGAACCGGACAGAACTGAATAAAGCACTCCAAGACCGTCTATGCGCTTGAACTGCCCAGGGACAGGGATCGGATGTTACTCCGGGAGATATAGTTCAAGCCAAACCGCCCCAATGGACAGCGGTCAAAAGCGCGATTTTTTTGTAAAAATCTTGCGTACACCTACTTTTGTTATTTACGTTTCCACATTACAGATTTCGCCTAACTGAGAAGATGGTTGATTATTTTCAGCCTTTTTTTCCATTATTTTTTTTTTAAACATATCACATGGAACATAATTTCATCTGTTTGTATCTCCAGATATCGACGAGTGTGCGGCAGACACAGACAATGAATGTGACCACGAGTGTACCAACGTGGAGGGAAACTACAACTGTTCATGTCGTGTCAATTACATCCTGGCTACTGACGGCCGCCATTGTTTCGGTGGGTATGGTTTGCTGTTTACGTTACGTCGGTTAATGAGTGATATAAAACGGCTAATATAAGCCTCTGGTGAGGTTGATCTCCTGCTTACCTGCTATAATTGGTGCAATAATAAAGCTGAAAGGAATACAATTTAAAAGAAATATAAAGAAATGTTCATCACAGTGGTACGACAACGGTTGCGTTCGTGTCCGAAGATGTGGACATCGCTTAGATATTATTAATATGTCTAAGATTATTGTAAGAAGAACGGATGAATAAATCTGTTTTGTGCTTGGGAACTGACATAAGGTAGTACACGATATTGCATAACATACACCGAACAATTCTGAAATGTTTACCAGACATAACTTGTCATTTACTGATCATATCGCTCGTTTTATGAATTTGAGGTTGAATACCATCACCCCCTTATCAAGATGTAACAGTGGCTCATAGGATTTAAAAGTAATCAACCACATTCAAAAAAATTTAAATACCTAAGATAAGCTAAGATAGTATTCGCTAGGCGGCGCCATGGTAACATGCGTACTACCTTAACTCAGGTGGTCAGCCCAGCGAGCTGCTGATAAGGGTCTGGAAGGATCCAGTGTCGATTTTTCAAACTTTTCAATGGCGAATGTGGATATTTCACGAGATTCCGTGTCGCTTTTTCTAGAATGCCACTACGTGTGTCGATGTCACTTATTCAGATCATCTGCGTCGGAATTTGGGGGTCAATGTCGAATGTCGATTTTTCAAATATACGTGTGATGCGTGTCTTCATTTTCCCCTTCCAGACCTCTGTTGATCAACTGGTCACAGGTTCGAGGTCGCTGAGTATGTCATTCATGTTTCATCCACCCCATTTCATACTTCCAAAAGGCTCCTGGGTGCAGTTTTGGTTTCATGCGCACAAATGTTGCCTACACATCAGCATTTCATGTCATATGTCCTCGTTGCGCTGATAAACAATAGTGTATGCGACTTATTGCTTACATTTCGCAACAGAATGTGAATCCGCATATGAGAGGAGAGTCGCAGCTTCTCAGCTCCTAACCTCGGATTGCCCGACAACCTCCTCTCACCCCGAGAAAACCCTAGACGACTGCTTTCTGGAGGCGTGCAGCACACAGACCGGAGTCGTCGCTTACTTCAACATGGTATGTGACCTGAAGCGTTGCGACGGAAGCAATCTTCGGTTGAACAACGTTTCCGGTTCCAGTGGTTGGGACATCTACGTCCTGAACACCACGTGGCTAGAGTTCATCATGAACGGTAACCTGGATGAGCCACGTGGAGGGGACGCCTTTCCTCTGGTGGCGGTGGTCGCGGGGGTCGTGGTGCCCGTAATCTTAATCGTCATCATAGTGATCGCTGTTGTCTTCATAATGAGACGCCGGGGGTCCAGAAAAGTGGACCAATCTGTGCAGTGTGTACATAATGCCGGGCAGCCAGCCTCTGTCGGAGAAGTCAGGACCCCGCCGCTCAATGAGGACCAGCCCGATGTCGGAATCTACGACGAAGTGACGGAGACTCCCGAACGTCAAGCTTCAGTGACCAATACTCTCCAAGGTGCACATCAGTGCCTAGACCTGAACCTGGGACTCGGTGAATATCTGACACCCACCCCCAAACAACATGACGACGTTCAATAACAAGTTTCTCTGCACTGTTGTTCAGTGAGAGTGCCCTTGAACAAATATAGGCTTTTTTGATCACCTACCATTTCGAAAACAAATATTGTAAGAATATATACAACTTAGTTGATACATGCATCAATCTTTTCAAAGGATGTTTGTATAATTGGATAATTAACACACAGTGCCTGTTTAGCCTATATGATAACAATGTTTTACAGCTGTTGCATACTTGAAGCTTCAAAATAATATATAATGTTATAAGGTTGTTACTAGCTATGTGTTAACATCATATGGACACAATTACATATATACCGGCATACATCTTTCACTCGGCAAAAGCCACACAACCAGATATATCCCCACATATTCTTCGAATAAGTTATATGGGGTTGCCATTGTATGGATGAGTTTGGATGATTTCTTTTCCGCTGTAATGGTGGGCGATTTTTTGGCCCTCACATTTACGAATTTACACCGTTTTGTCCAGATGCATTTCTTATCGTACACGCTGTCGGTAAGAGTTGACACCTCCTTAATTTAAATTTAACAAGAGACCATGACCATTTCTGTCTGTATTTTTGTTATGTATATGCAATAACGATAATAGCTCTGATGTATTTTTTTATAGTAGTTGGTTAACATTCATGTATTTCAACATTTCAAAATAGTAGTATTTAGTGTGCATATCGTCGTGTAGTTGATGCTGTGATTATTGGGAACAGAGAACGGAAATGGCCTCATTGCAGTTCAGCAATCAACCCCCTTCACTCAAACTCTGGTTAATGGGCCGTGCACCGCTTATATACATATGCTGATATCTTAAACCTTCCACAAAGACAGCTTATAGATATGTTTGGCTATTCTAAGTATCCTAAGTCTTTTTCTATAACACTTCCATCGCAATCTTTCCCTCTCCATGTCAGACATGAGGTAATCATAATCAGTAATCGTAATCGATTGTAATCGATTGCATTTTCCAAGTAATCGTAATCATATTTACTTTTGATGATTACTTCACTATTTTCACTCAACTGTTCAGTCTCCAAACTGAGCGTCACACGTTCTATGTCGCCAATATCACCAATGGAAACTGGCCACTCGAGGCTTTTTGTAGAGATGCATCCCCCCCCCCCGCAAAAAAAACACCCCTACCCTCTTCCGGTTCTTTGTACCTCACCCCGACACATAACCAGATATAGGAAATTAAGCCGGTTGGGTACCAGAAAGTGGATCACCTTCTATTCCTACAATTATCTCCTTTGCATTGGATAACTTGAGATGGTCTAGAATGACATGCGGGGGGGGGGGGGAGGCCGTAAGTTCCGTTAACCACACCTTCTTCTAAGGAAAATAAGAATAATTGCATCGGATTTGTATAAAAAGTATATAATGCGTTTTCTATATTAAACTCACTATTGAATATATCTAGTATAATAACTTTTGTACTACTATTTTGAATAACAGATTACGAGCGAGGATTGCTCTTCAGAAAGTGACTGCCGTGGACTGTAACCTTAAATAAATTCCCCCGAAAAAAATTTCCCATCGGGAATTCAACGTACAGCGTATGATGAGAAATCCGTCGCTCTCCCAACCAAGATGCCCAGTCTACATATGTGTGGCCCAGCTCAACCAATGTTTTCTAATTGTTGAAATAGTTACTTAAAGGTCTAGTACAGGGTTCATTTATTAAAAACACAGACAGTAATTATGATTGCAATCAACTTTTCATATAATCGTAATCGTAATAATGAAATTCCCAAGTAATCGTAATCGATTACATTTACAATGTAATCGCCCCATGCCTGCCCCGTGTACATATATAGGAACGACTATATCAGCAAAGGTGTTACATTTGTATCCTATTAAAGGACTATTAAATTCTGGCTTTGTGTAAATAGCAATTACTATGTGTATTACTCATTAGGTAATATTTCAAGATATTCAATTAAATGGCACGAGTTTGTCGCATCTAACGTGTTACACCGAGCAATTACAAATTTAATTACAGGTATATGGTACATCATCTACTGTTATTCTTTAAGAAAAACTCATGCTTTGCCCGGGTTTTTTTATATACGGCTTAATGACCATTCCAGGTGGGGTCACTCGAATCCTGCTTGGCGCACCGCTATTATCGCCCATATTTGTACAACAAATAACAACCATGTTGCATAAGCGATTATGTACATTTTTGTGACAAATTGCTTGTAACGGTGTAATACTTTAGTAATTCGTTAACGCTTACGCAAATTCGCACTTGACGAGGCTTGTCGTCTGGCAGTTCGGATTTTAGATTCTGGAAAGGAAGTCCAGTCTGAAATATTCCGCCTCTTTTTACCCGTGGTAGGAAATTGACCGGTAGAAGCTGTAAGACAAGTTATATTTATAGTTTAATAAGGAAAATATAATGTATCGTATAATAAAGGGCTAATTTCTAACTCCACTCCTGGCGTTTGTTGAGTTTCTTCTTCATCGACCGCTTAAGCCGCAGAATTAAACAGTACTATTTAACTTAGGTGTTTCTCTGTTCCTGTAACCATCGGGTTACGGCCGAGAAATACCACATTTTGGTGACCAGGATGGTACACGCCTGGGGCCGATGTAACGGGCTGCCCAGACCGGCGCTCTGATCAATGTTCGGATGCGAAGCGCCGTGCTTCGTGGATGTCGTTCCACAGGCGGCGCATGCACCCGTAGTGGGCGTCCACGCTGGCGCACGGCCCTCACGCCCCGGTGGTTGTGGCGCCCGAGACTGGTAACGTGGATATAGAGTCTGGCCGCTGGCTTCCAGGGTCCTCTGTTGGGATTCTCTCTGCTGCGTCGGACACCTGCAAAGAGAGAGAAGAGCCGAGGTCGGTGTCTGGGGCCGGACTAGCTACGGGTGTGTAAGCTGTGGTTGCCACGTTGATAGGTGCGGCCTTCCTCTTGTCATGTGAGGCTGCCACCTAGGTTTGTGGGGCGACCACCTTCGGGTTGGGACTCCATATTGGCAGGTGGGGCCGCCACTAAAGCACGTGAGGTCACAGCTGTCTGCTCTGACAGAGAAACCGAGCGGGCTCTCGCACCGACAACGCCGGACATGGTCTGGGGAACCGGGCCTGCTGCGGACTCACTGGGCTGCCTGGGGTACCGGCAATCGGTGGCAACGAACCACCCCGGGGCTGTGGACGTATGCGGACGTCGCTTGGGGTCAGGTCTCGCAGGCGCCTTATCCGTTGGAGAGGCCGACGTCAAGGGACGTTTCCCCGTGGTTGCCTCGACATGGTCCTGCCTGGCCGCAAAATAGCGCCCGGGTGCGGCCTGTAACATAATCTCGGAGCTTCCAGCCAGGGGTTTATTCCCTTGAATCAGGCGTTTTGGTTTCGGGGTCGCGTAAGCCAAGTTCCTTCCAAGCGCTGTATGGAAGCGCGGGGGATGAAACTCGCTGTCGGATTTCGACAGGTGGCGCTTCTCGTCGTCCAGCCAGGGGTTTATTCCCTTGAAACAGCGGTTGTGATTCCTTCCCAGCGCTTGGACAACTTGTCGCCTGCGGGACAGATGTAGTACACCGCCAGCTGACAGTGAACCGACAATGACGCCAGAACTTGGCCAACCTGGAATCCTGGTCACGGCACCACTGTGATGTCTCTCGGCCCGGCCCTCTGTGGACTCCTGGGACTAACCCCTGTATACAGGGATCAAGGGTCACGAACTGAACTGGGAGCGAAACGGGTAATTTCTTTGGCGCAGGTAGTTTTTAGTCTATATAGCCTATGTCGCACCGAACAGGTACCGAGATACTACAACCGTAGCTCGAAACGGAGCATTGGGAAAAAAACAGTCGGATGAAAGGTCAGCCACGCATGCGTTCCTTTTGGCGGGTGTGACAGATACTTTCTGCGGGCCTGCAGGAACACACGTGGTAACCAAACTGGGGAATTGCTGAAGATGTTTAATTGAGTATCATTCCACCACACTCCAGGTATGTTTTACTTTATAATGATACGGTAATGGTATAATGACATGATAATAGGGGTACGTCTAATTACCGAAGGGGGCTGGAGTTGGCCGAAATTACCGAAGGAGGCTGGAGTGGGCTGGAGGGGGCCGGGATTTACCGAAGGGGGCTCGATGGAGGGGGTTGATGATTAAATGGAAGTGGCTTGCGGGCATCTTGGATTAAAAATAAACGGCAAATCATTCATTTAGTTATTCCTTCAATTTACCGAAGGGGGCTGGAGGGGGCCCGGAGTTACCAAAGAAGGCGCGATGGAGGGGGTTGATGATTAAATGAAAGTGACGTGCGGGTATCTTGGATTAAAAATAAACGGCAAATCATTCATTTGTGCACGAGACATCTGAGGAACAACGCCGACGATTATTTACTCACTGACATCACTGAAGCCGTATTCGGAGAAAGCGGAGCTTTAGGCGCAGATGACAGTATTGTTTTCGATCAACGACTGAAAGACGTGAAGGACTTTGTGGCGGACAAGACGACGACTACCTGCTTTCAAAACCACATGGACAAGAGACTGACTACACTCCTGAAAGATGGAGTCTTTGATCCTTCACGACGACACAACATTGCACACAGCTGGACCAACAACAATAGCAAATCTGCAAATCACATCTTGAAAGTACAATAATATGATAATGGTACAATAATATGATAATGACACAATGATATGATTCTAGCGTATTCTAGTTATATATTGAATGAATGTAATAATACGTCAAAGGCGTAATGACTGGTTCTATGATGAAGGTTTGCGTGCATGACTTAGAGCAAAATATTGACATAGTTTTACTGTAAAGGTCGAAATCCGTCACAAAGATACACCGTTAATGTCGAGATTTGTAGGAAAGGTGCAGTGTTAAGTTACGACCTATTACATAGATGCAGTGCTAAGTACAGGTCGTTTACAACGAAACACCGTTTAAAAAAATAGCAATAGTCAAATTTCGAACCCCGGTTGCAAATTGCTGGAAACGCCTACATAGTGAGCGCTAAATGTGAAGGCGGTGGAAATCGTGTAACCTGACCCAAAGGGCCTTGCGGCACTTTTCATAAACAATCGTTGCCATAGTGACATCGCGTAGAGCAACGAAAAATGAAAATGAAATTATTAATACATCTAGACCAAGAAAAACAAAACAAAACAAAAACGTGCGATAAAAACACTGGCTTTCAGCTTTCCCGGGTCTGAAGGACTGACAGTGTTCTAGCATCATGTCGGATGCACAAGTCCAGTATCTAACCACCTCAAAGTAGATTAGAAGGTATCTTCAAACGATGCATGATAACTCAGGGTCATCGTTCACGATATAGGCTACGGAATATGGTGTACGGGGGGAGGATCTAGGAATTTGCCAAGGGGGGGGGGGGGGGATTGCTCTACTTCTGACCGAGGGGCGTGCTCTCTGAAAAACTTGCGATCGGGGGGGGGGGGCGGCGAGCTCGGAGAGGCCGACCTTAACAGTGTCTGTTCATGTTCCCAAGGGGGGGTTGCTCTCTGAAGACTTGGAACTTTAACATGTATGTTGCCATGGGGCGGGGTTGCAACCCCCCTAAACCCCCCCCCCCCCACCCCTAGATCCGCCACTATTGTGTCCGGCGAGTTACTCGCCATACTGGCTAATCTTGATATTTGCGGACCACTAAGCCAGTGGCTAGCCTGAAAATCGTTTACTGGTTTAACCAAAGAAACAAAGAGATGTGTTCACGTTCAGCATGTAGGGCTTTACAACCGCTACGGGATCTGATCGAGACCTCGCGATACAGAGATACTTACGCTCGACGCCAATGCTATAGCAACAACGGCCTTAGCCTCGGGAGACGCGGTTGGGTCTCGGTTCCAGCCTGGCTTTCGCACGAGGACTTTTAACAGAATAGGCGTATTAGGAAATTCTGAATTATCTGGAGGCACACTGGGGCTAAATATAACATTTTTGTATAGATTAATCGTTTAGCTATCAAATTCTTCCAACGAATAAAAAAGATTGATCACCTGTATCTGTGTTTACCAGACGATTTCATGTGTTATTAGGCTTAGGCTGGGTGCCAGCTCTAACTTTTAGAAATGCGCGGCGCATATTCCCTATCAATATGTGCAGCGCCGCCCTGGCCAACGATTGTGAAAATGCATGGAGGACGTAGGCGAAAAACAGAGGGTGAGTTCGGATATGCGATCTGAGCAATCGGCGCGGATATTTGGAGCATGCGAACTCAATCTGTCCGCTCATAGGCGGATCAATATTAACCGAACGCAAAATCCGCGGTCTGCGTAACTGTTGCACTTGCTGGACTGCACAAATTTTGAAGATCGTGAAATAGCGCCATAAAATAAATCAACGGATACGTATTGTGTTCATTATCTTATTCTCGTTGTTATAATATTATTTACATATTTTTTGCAGGTTGTAATACTACTATATATATATTAAATGTATTGTGCGGCCTGGACGCCGTGTTGAAAATCCTCGTGATCCTCCTCTGGGTGGGGAGTAAGGTCTGGGAGTAAAATGTACCACGTGACCGCCCTTTCGGACCACAATCGCGTTCGGTTATGCACTCCGCGGAGTCCGACTACTCCGCTCGCATACCCGAACTCACCCAAAGATATAATGGATATAATGGAGCCCTAGCGGAGTAAATCGAAGGCAGAGAGTACGTGTTTTGTTGTTGATCCCCAAAGCACTTAAACCGGAAATATTTGTTATAGCAAGCTGGGACCCCCCCCCCCCCCCTCCCCCCTCAATAAATTATTGGTTTTGCCTTCTATGTTTTAATTAACCTTACTATGAACTGCGCTGCTTGCCTGGAGTACATGAATAAGACGGAGATCGAAAAAAGCTGGGGTGGGGGGGGGGGGACCTTACTTCGTATTGATAAAGGACGATGTCGTTTGTCGATTTTAAGGCAGCATCAATGTCGCGATGTCCATTTTAAAAATACGTGGTAACTACGTGGTGACAACGCGAGGCTGCAAGATGAATGGAATTTGCTTTTGATGAATTCTAAAATATTGACGTGGATTTAACGTATCTGGCTCGATTATTTTCGTAATTTACACTGAACTGCTTCAGAATTCTAATTTCGCGCATGCGTACATCTTCTCGTGGAATTGCATCAAAGTGATTATACAGTTTTGTATAATATTGCCCCCCCCCCCCCCACGGGAAATCCTCATATCCTCATCACGATAATAATTCTAGGTGATCGCGAAAAAATTATTACCCCCCCCCCCTCCCGATTATAAAAGAACCCGAACCACAGGTGGTGCCCCCTCCCCCGGATCACAGGCACAGTAAATCGACTGACACAGAGGGGGGGGGGGTCCCCACGGCCTGCTATTAGGGGGTCCGCACGGCCTACTATTAGTAGGTCGTGCGCACCGCCCCCCCCCCCCCCCCCCCCTGTGTGTCAGTCGATTTACTGTGCCTGTGCCCCGGATTGTACTACATGGCTGATGTAGGTTGGGGGAGGGGGGTGGGGGGGCGGCGTCCCTGACATCCAGTAATGAATGAAGAGCGCACTGTCACATGCCTGTACGTAGTGCGTAGCTTTCTTATAAAATAGACACCCCACAGAACTGCTGTTTTACATGAAAACATCAAATCTGTACCACAGATAAGTTCTGATGTAATCATAGGGGCACACAACAGTGTCTGTAGAGTGGGTTTGCCGGGAAAAACAAATAAACCGGACTTTGGAATGTGGCGTGTAGAGAGGGTTGATACACATTCAAGCGGATAAAGGGGGGGGGGGAGTGGCTTATGCGGAACTCGCCCAAACCTTGCAATGCATTAGGCACCCACGTGGGGTTGGAGAGAAATATGGCATTCATAGCTAAAAACGCCATGTCTGCTTCCACATTTATAGTCCACCCCACCTCAGCCTTTCCAGTCTTCAACCGAGAATGAGCCAAGACTGGAATGGACCAGAATTGTATATAGAAAGAGTCTGGGATTCAGGTAAAATAGCTCTCCCCGGGCATTCATCATTACTTTCGTGTACCATCCTGACCACGTGGCGTTGTTTCATGCATTGTGCACACGAAAGTGTGATTCGGCTTAGGAAAACAATGTTTGCCATGGAAAACGTTTCTTGTCCGAGCGCCAATGGGCGCTCCTTGGCTCAACACTTTCCTCATCTCAGATGACGTGCTTCTGCATCTTTTCTGCTCGACTTTTTTGTCTTAATATACTATGAACTGTATCTAGTATCTGTTTAGTGAGTATTTATTTGTTTTATGCAAAAAAAAATTGTCGACTTCAGTTCGTATGGCAACGGTTCCCGGGGCGGAAAGTATAAGGCTGAAATAATAAAGTTCTTGTTTCATGGTCCCTGTTTCAGGGTAACTGTCCATGAATTTCTGAGCAATCGCCGATTTGTTTTACGAAAATATCTGTGGAAAAACCGTTTGAGGGGCAGTTTTGAGTCCTGAAACATTCCAACGCTCTGTATGACCCCAAGCGCAGTACACACTATTTAGACCCTTTCCGCTCCATGTGCTCGACGGGCCCATTATGATAGATACATTTGGGGGGCATCCGCCATGCCCTGGGCCACACGGTCAGAGTTCATAAACACAAGCACGTGCTTTCGTTTTGGCATTGGGTTGTACTAAAATGGCATTTCTCGTTTTCGCCGATCTCCCGGCGGAGGGCGTTCCGCTAGAGCTATAGCTGTAACGCGAGGAACGAGCTCCCCCTGCTGGCAGAGTGGGCATGTAGCATATGGAGGTTCACGCAAGATGGTTTTGACAAATGCTCATACGGTCAGACGGCAGGATACTGCCTCGCTATTCGAAATATTGGAGTAAAGCAATGGCGGTTCCATCTTGGAAGCGGTGGTGGGGGGGGGGGGGGGGGAGACGAGATTTCGTGGTTGTAGACTTCAACCCTCAATGTCATGTCAGAAATTGGAAGCCGGTAAACTGTGTATGGTTAAGTTTAGAGTGGGAAATGTATGCGTTAACTATGATGGGTCGCGTTACTATTTCATTATGGTTCGGTCAGCTAATATAGGATTCAGTGGTATGGTGATTGATTAATTTCGTGTTTTGCACTTAATATGGCAATTGAATATTTCAATGATGAAAAAATATTAACATAGGCATAGGATTTTGGCTATGCCATCGGCTACGGGAGGAATTCTCTACTGGCACTATAATAATAAACGGATCTCACATTATAGAGAAAAAAGACAGGTTAAATGTTAAGAATTTCCTTAAAATGAAGAATTATTAGCATTGAACCTGATTGGGTTGCTATAGTAGGCCTACAACCATGCAGTGTGTATACTGCTTGCAAGAAAAAACAAAGTCTCTGACCGTGTCTGATGTCAGTCTTTGTCGACTTCTTCAACCCGAAAGATAGTGGGCTAGTCACCATGTTTGACACGCAATTACATACGTTTCGCGAAAAGACCTCATAACGCATGTGTATGCAAAATACCGTCTTTTTGCTATAATGTAATACCGGTAATGAACCTGTTTTAAGGTCTGTTAAATGACTTACGCATTGTTTTCTTTTTTGCGAATGAATCCTTTCATTTGTCTTACTTTCTAATATGCCATGTGAACGTAATAATATCTCTTCTTCGCAGCCAACATCCCAGACCGGAGAACTTGTTCAACAATTACAGACGAAAGATAGGGTGAGTACCTTGGGGGTTAGTAATTCAAATTGTATCAATGTTATTTAAATAATGCAAGATGCAATCATAATTTGTCACGGCGATGTGATGGCTTCTGAACGTACGATACGTTTTCTCTCGCCTCTAGTCTCGTCGCTAGTTGCGATCTTCCGTATTATAGTCGAACCCTCCCGGTTTCCGGACACCCAGGTAAAGGTAACCAGTAACGAAAAGTGTCCTAAAGTTAAACAAAGTCGTCCGGGTCCAAAAGTCGTCATGAACAAATAAACGGTAATCAGTTTCATAATATGTTGTAGGTAAAACCTAGAAGGCGAGCGTAGACTTTGACTTTGTTGTGAAGCAATTTTTTGGACCCCCACTGATGATAACTGGGCTAAACTGTTTCTCATAACCTTAGTTATGACTTGTTCTTTTTAAAGGTGAAGTTTTACATATTATGCTATTTTGTATATTTAATATCAAGGTTTTGGTACTGAAAAAGTAAATCTAGTAGTCTAGTAGTACATTTGATTTGTAGTCAAGTGACCTGCCCCTGACCGAATCTGTCATGATTTAGGTTCCTATTACCCTAGGTTGCTTTATTTGTGATCTGTAAAGTTTTGTTCGAGAGAAATTGCCATCTAAACATAGGCTAAGGCAATGAAATCAATTTCCATCCCCTGGTACATTGACTGACCGAAAATGCTTGTTCTCAAAGTTTAAAAGTGCAGTGTTTTATGGGGAGAGATCATTGCATGGTGTAGTTGGAGTGCCATGGTCAGATAGATGTGGCCGGCAATAGTTATGTTCCTGCCTTCCTGCTCCCTGATTTGGACTTTGATTTCACGACTCAGCTCATGTAATGAGCGTGAGTAATTATGCTCAAGATCTCTAGAATTTGAAACTGGACGACTGGTTGACTGGGTTGTGTTACGGTTACCCAGTGTGAAGCAAAGTACTGTGAATATTTTTTTAAGTAAGGGTGGTCCGCCCTCATTCAACGCAGCAAAACCAGCAAGAAGTAGTCTACGATAGACAGAGATCCCAAATGACACGCAGCTGTGATAGAAGCTTTTAGTTTTGAAGTAGATGTGCTAAAGAAAGGGAGCACAACTTGTTTTGATTTGATAATTGGACTACTGTAAGAACTTACTACTTTTTAAATATAATGAAGAATGCTAATGGATAGATTTTCGAAGATCTTGATAACTTATCTCTAGATGTAGGCTAATCCTAACTGAAGGGTTTGTTATAAACCAAAAAAAAAAGCAATTTTTGCGCCAAATTGTTTAAAGCTTGGATCCAGCTTTGTATATTACCTTCTAGCTAATCTATATTAGAAGTTAGTTATTTGACGGATCCTACACGGACGCATAATGAACTTTCAAACAACCCGTTTGAATGAACACAGATGTTGCTTTGATTCGATAATTAGAGTAAGGTTACTTTTTAAAGTAAGCTTATATTAAAGAATGCCAATGGATAGATGTTCGAAGATCTTAATAGATCTAACTTATCTCTAGATGTAAACTAAGCTTAATTAAAAAATTTGTTAAAAATCCGCCAAACAACAGCAATTTTTGCCTCAATTTTTTTTAAAGCTTTGATCCAACTTAAAGTTGCATGTGGAATTGTTTCGCTGTTTTTGAATGCCAAATTTGCGTATAAGAACACAAACCTTAGGCCTTAAGGTTCATAAGAGACAATAAACACCTACCATATCGCTCACCAATTATCTGCCAATGAGGAAAAAATTTCAAATTCATGAATTGTCCGCCACAAAAATGAAAACTTGTGCTGATTTGAAACGTCATAAACGTGTGTAAGCAAGTCGTTTACCGGTGCCACCGACAGGGGGCCCAAGCGCTAAATTATATGAGACAATAGAAGCGTCCGGAGCGCCACTTTTTCTTTGGCGGTGGCCGTTGACACTGCTTGTGGTCAAAGGTAACATTTCCTGTTTATGTTTATTTTGGTACAGCCGTTGCAACGGCCAGCTCCACATGTAACTTTAAGCTTAGTAAGTCTTACATTAATTTCCAGCTAGATCTGCATTAGAAGTCTATTTTAATGAAAGGCTAAAAGACGGTTGTCCCAATCAAATGGTTCCCTTAGCTTGTCCAGGAACCAGTACAAATTTCTTGACGGGTCCTGCACGGATGCCTGATGAACTGCCAAATAACCCAGTTAATTTAATGTGACACAAATAAGTGGTGAAAGTCATATGATTATAGCCTAAATGTGACGTTAGATCTAGCACCTTTTGGATCACCAACCTTGATCTATATTGACAAAAGCTGAACTAGATTGTAGACCTAACGGATCTAGATCTGGATCTAGGCCTAAGCTTAGACCTAGAACATGTAACGCGTTAACGAAGCAATTTTTGCCTCAAATTGTTTAAAGCTTAGATCCAACTTAAACTAGATCTAGGGAACTTACATTAACTTAACTTCCAGCTAGATCTATATTAGTCAATTAGACGTCTATGTTACTGAAAGGCTCAGTAAACATTAGCTAAAAGAGTCAAATGGTCCCCTGGTCAGGGTCAAAACTGTTCTATGGATCCTACACTGGCGCCTGATGAACTGTCAAATAGATCTAACTCCTAGGCTAGATCTAAATATTACACAAATAAGTTACCTTAGCACTTTAATGTATCACCAACCTTGATTTAAATTGACAAAGGCTAGACTTGAAAATGTTGTAACATCAACGAAGCCTGGTAAACTGCTGACAAATCTGAAACTGTCGTCTGCGCGTTCGACTTGTGCTGCCACCAAGCGAATGCATCGCGCGCGCGTGTTGAGCGCCCTCTGTCAGGAGAGAGGAGGAAACATGCATGTTGTCGCTATGATCAGCGTTTCATCAGTTGGAATTATGTTTTTGTATTTAAATTATCTACCAATTATGTACATTCGTTTGTTAATGTGGGGGTTTGAGCTGCATATAAGTTTTTGACAAAAAAAACAAACATGAAATTTCCCAGAATGCATTTAAACGCATGCGCATGTCACACCACTGGGGGTCGACTTCCCGTTGATTTTTTTTCGCGCTTTACAGTATGGGATTGAGATACAGATTTTGTCAGTTTTTTACGTGTGTGTTATCTAAAGAGCTCGCTACGCTCGCTACAAGTACGCACAACAGACGACATTAACTATTAGTAAGACAAGGTCTCCATGCGTTACTAAGTTAGTGGTTACACAAATAAGCGTCGATATGCGCCTACTAAACTAAAGTCAGTCATAAATGTAGCCTGAATGTTCAGATGTTACAGTTTGACAGTCTGATGCTGTCACAAGAACAAGTGTCAAGACTGTAACGTCTAAACGTTCAGGCTATCATAAATGTAGCCTGAAAATCAGACGTTAATGTCGTGACAGTCTGAAGGATCGACACTAACGTCTGAAATCATGGAAAAAAATGATTTTTTAGCTTCTTTAATCTTAATGGAAGCTTGGGGAGATGAGATTCAAAGTTGTTCATGCAAGGTTACTTTATCAAACTACTTTTTACACACCTTGCGTTTCTTTTCTTTTGCCGGGGGTACGGTGTGGGGGGTTTGGCGGTCATGTTTGATGAGGCATGTCCAGGTTACATGGGGATTAGGATAGATGACGGCTGGGTATTATTCACTGAGCCGCTGAGCATTGAGATGGCAAGCGAAAAAAAGTAGCATGGTACAGCGTTTATTATCATCAATTTGTACTTGCCCCGCCCCGCTCTCCCCTAGATCACCCTGTATATAATTATGTATGCCACAAATATATATGCATCCGGTATATATTTAGCGAGATAGGAAATACAAATGAAAAAAAGGAGGATGGTACAGCCATAAGCACAGTAAATCAGTGGAGAGGGGAGGCCGGAGGGGAGGGGTAGGGGGCCCGACAACGTATACTAAATACATAAGGTATTTAACTTCTGCTGGAATTAAGCGACAGGCACCGGCTTCAACCTCCAAGGCTAATTCTCGCGATGTGAGCCATGTTTGCTCAGTCTGTTCCGGAGTTGGTTGTTGTCATTGCATAATTCTTTATTTGTCGCGACTACATGGCAGTACAAGTCTTGTTTACTTATTGATGAAATAAATAAATTACTTAGAAATCGGACTTAGGCATTTACGGGGCCCGTCAAACGTGGTAAATGTGCGATATTGGGGGTTGAAGTGGGTGCCTGTCGCTCAGTTCCAGCGGGAGTTGGACACCTTGTGTGTTTAGTATACGTTGTGGGGCCCCTACCCCCCCCCCCTCCCTCTCCAGCCTCCCCCCTCCACTGATTTACTGTGCCTTTGGGTACAGCGTTTATTATCAATTTATACGTACCCCGCCTGGGTCTCGCTCTCCCCTTAATGTCTAGCCAATTGGCCTGAAGCAATACAATAATCGTTTGATCGGTTTGCCCAGCAGCCTCTGCTTAATCCCTAATCCCCTCTGCCTAGTACCACCCCCCCCCCCCCGCCTCATTTTAGATCATTTTAGATCATTTTAATGATACTAAACTCACATTTGTACTGCGATGTTATCCTGTTTTAAGACCCAAACAATATTTCTCCATGCTGACATTCCATTGGCAGCAAACGCACTTTCCCAAACAAATAAGAGATTATTTAATATTGTGGTAGTAGCTTAGACTACCCCCCATGCTGGGCTGGTGTTTCAGGCACCTGTGGATAGATAGATGGATCTAAGCACAGGCACTCTTATCTGCTGACAGAACCCCTGAAGTAAATAAACAATGCCTCACCCCCCCCCCCTCTCTCAGGCACCACATACAATAAATTTTTTTACTTCAGGGGTTCTGCCAGCAGATCTGAGCACCTGTGGACTGAAGCTTACTCAGTCAGATCCGGTATTATATTTTATTAGTTATTATTTGTCATTTCAGGTGTTGATTGTGCAGGAAAAAAAAATCCTCCAAAAACGAAATGGCACTGGTTTCCCGGCAACAGCGGGTGACGTCATCAGACACGTCGAGCACAGACTCGACGTTCGACGAGGAGATAGCATCGGCCAAAGAGAGCAGCGAGCCACATGTGTTCCATGGCGACGTCAGAGAGGGGCTGTGCCTCCAGGGCTTCCACGAGCTCTTCAAAGCCGGGGAGCTCTTCGACGTGGAGTTATTTGTGGATGGCCGCGTATTCTCCTGCCACCGTGCCCTCCTGGCTGCCTCCAGTGACTACTTCCGGGCCATGTTCACCAATGACCTGGCGGAGCGTGACCAGAACCGGGTGGCAATCAACGGTGTGAGCGCCACCTCCATGGAGCTGGTCATCGGCTACCTCTACAGCGGGGAGGTCATCATCCGACCAGACACCGTCCAGAATCTGTTATCGGCTGCCAACTTGCTCCGGTTGAATGACCTCTGCGAGGGCTGCGCCACCTACATGGGGAAGAAACTGGATGTGGAGAACTGCGTCGGGATCCATTTTTTCGCGCAGGCTCATGGCTGCGGACAGCTAGAGGCCGACGCCAAGGAGATCATGCTGGAGAGCTTCGACGACGTGGCTGACAATGCTGAGTTTTTGGAGATGTCGGTGGATCAGCTGCTGGAGATCCTCACCTTCGATGAGATCATAGCGGCGAGGAGGAGATCTTCAAGGGCGTCGTCAAGCGGGTCAGTGATATTTTCTTTATTTTCCTCTGTACCATTTTACGTTGTTTATTTATTATCTGCCTAAAGTATTTGATATTTTCCTCTTGACCCTTTCACGTTATGTATTTTAGATCTGCCTAAATAATTTAATTTCTCCCGAGACCCCCATATTTCTTTTCGACTCTGTCTTAGTTGACGATGGCAGCGGCAAGGCAATGCAGGCAGGCGGACACAGCTATTAAAACTAAAGAGGCACCTTAATTAAGCGATTGTGCTGCGTTAAATGCATTGGTACTCACCTGGTCGCCAACCCCTTGCTCCACAGGGCAGTGTATCCTGATTCATATTTATTTCTTAGTTCCCTTTCTATAAAACCGGTCATTCCTCCAAGCCGCTCCTCACCCCCTAAGCACTCACTGGCTCACCTCAGGTGGCGCCACCCCAACCCCGCCTGCTCCCTCCACGCAGGCCTGGGATGTGGTTCCAATCACGTTCATCTGTTATTCCCTCCTAGAATATATAAAATTTTAAATAACTACCACAGGTACAACACGACCCCGACCAGCGGACCCCCAGCGTGCCCACGCTCATGTCACTCATCCGCTTCGCCCTCAGGTACAACACGACCCCGACCAGCGAACCCCCAGCGTGCCCACGCTCATGTCACTCATCAGCTTCGCCCTCAGGTACAACACCAGCCCGACCAGCGGACCCCCAGCGTGCCCACGCTCATGTGACTCATCCGCTTCGCCCTCAGGTACAACACGACCCCGACCAGCGGACCCCCAGCGTGCCCACGCTCATGTCACTGATCCGCTTCGCCCTCAGGTACAACACGACCCCGACCAGCGGACCCCCAGCGCGCCCACGCTCATGTCACTCATCCGCTTCGCCCTCAGGTACAACACGACCCTGACCAGCGGACCCCCAGCGTGCCGACGCTCAGGTCACTCATCCGCTTCGCCCTCAGGTACAACACAACCCCGACCAGCGGACCCCCAGCGTGCCCACGCTCATGTCACTCATCCGCTTCGCCCTCAGGTACAACACGACCCCGACCAGCGGACCCCCAGCGTGCCCACGCTCATGTCACTCATCCGCTTCGCCCTCAGGTACAACACGACCCCGACCAGCGGACCCCCAGCGCGCCCACGCTCATGTCACTCATCCGCTTCGCCCTCAGGTACAACACGACCCTGACCAGCGGACCCCCAGCGTGCCCACGCTCATGTCACTCATCCGCTTCGCCCTCAGGTACAACACGACCCCGACCAGCGGACCCCCAGCGCGCCCACGCTCATGTCACTCATCCGCTTCGCCCTCAGGTACAACACGACCCCGACCAGCGGACCCCCAGCGTGCCGACGCTCAGGTCACTCATCCGCTTCGCCCTCAGGTACAACACAACCCCGACCAGCGGACCCCCAGCGTGCCCACGCTCATGTCACTCATCCGCTTCGCCCTCAGGTACAACACGACCCCGACCAGCGGACCCCCAGCGTGCCGACGCTCAGGTCACTCATCCGCTTCGCCCTCAGGTACAACACAACCCCGACCAGCGGACCCCTAGCGTGCCCACGCTCATGTCACTCATCCGCTTTGCCCTCAGGTACAACACGACCCCGACCAGCTGACCCCCAGCGTGCCGACGCTCATGTCACTCATCCGCTTCGCCCTCAGGTACAACACGACCCCGACCAGCGGACCCCCAGCGCGCCGACGCTCATGTCACTCATCCGCTTCGCCCTCAGGTACAACACGACCCCGACCAGCGGACCCCCAGCGCGCCGACGCTCATGTCACTCATCCGCTTCGCCCTCAGGTACAACACGACCCCGACTAGCGGACCCCCAGCGTGCCCACGCTCATGTCACTCATCCGCTTCGCCCTCAGGTACAAGAAGACTCCGACCAGCGGACCCCCAGCGTGCCCACGCTCATGTCACTCATCCGCTTCGCCCTCAGGTACAACACGACCCCGACCAGCGGACCCCCAGCGTGCCGACACTCATGTCACTCATCCGCTTCGCCCTCAGGTACAACACGACCCCGACCAGCGGACTCCCAGCGTGCCGACACTCATGTCACTCATCCGCTTCGCCCTCAGGTACAACACGACCCCGACCAGCGGACTCCCAGCGTGCCGACACTCATGTCACTCATCCGCTTCGCCCTCAGGTACAACACGACCCCGACCAGCGGACCACCAGTGTGCCCACGCTCATGTCACTCATCCGCTTCACCCTCAGGTACAACAAGACCCCGACCAGCGGACCCCCAGCGTGCCCACGCTCATGTCACTCATCCGCTTCGCCCTCAGGTACAACACGACCCCGACCAGCGGACCCCCAGCGCGCCCACGCTCATGTCACTCATCCGCTTCGCCCTCAGGTACAACACAACCCCGACCAGCGGACCCCCAGCATGCCCGCGCTCATGTCACTCATCCGCTTCGCCCTCAGGTACAACACGACCCCGACCAGCAGACCCCCAGCGTGCCGACGCTCATGTCACTCATCCGCTTCGCCCTCAGGTACAACCCTACCCCGACCAGCGGACCCCCAGCGTGCCCACGCTCATGTCACTCATCCGCTTCGCCCTCAGGTACAACACAACCCCGACCAGCGGACCCCCAGCGTGCCGACGCTCATGTCACTCATCCGCTTCGCCCTCAGGTACAACAAGACCCCGACCAGCGGACCCCCAGCGTGCCCACGCTCATGTCACTCATCCGCTTCGCCCTCAGGTACAACACGACCCCGACCAGCGGACCCCCAGCGTGCCGACGCTCATGTCACTCATCCGCTTCGCCCTCAGGTACAACACGACCCCGACCAGCGGACCCCCAGCGTGCCCACGCTCATGTGACTCATCCGCTTCGCCCTCAGGTACAACACGACCCCGACCAGCGGACCCCCAGCGTGCCGACCCTCATGTCACTCATCCGCTTCGCCCTCAGGTACAACACGACCCCGACCAGCAGACCCCCAGCGTGACGACGCTCATGTGACTCATCCGCTTCGCCCTCAGGTACAACACGACCCCGACCAGCGGACCCCCAGTGTGCCCACGCTCATGTCACTCATCCGCTTCGCCCTCAGGTACAACACGACCCCGACCAGCGGAGCCCCAGCGTGCCGACGCTCATGTCACTCATCCGCTTCGCCCTCAGGTACAACACGACCCCGACCAGCAGGCCCCCAGCGTGACGACGCTCATGTGACTCATCCGCTTCGCCCTCAGGTACAACACGACCCCGACCAGCGGACCCCCAGTGTGCCCACGCTCATGTCACTCATCCGCTTCGCCCTCAGGTACAACACGACCCCGACCAGCGGACCCCCAGCGTGCCGACGCTCATGTGACTCATCCGCTTCGCCCTCAGGTACAACACGACCCCGACCAGCGGACCCCCAGCGTGACGACGCTCATGTGACTCATCCGCTTCGCCCTCAGGTACAACACGACCCCGACCAGCGGACCCCCAGTGTGCCCACGCTCCCGGGGCGTGTGCGTACACATGGCTTGTGTGTATAGGGGTCTTGGGCGTGCAGGGAACTGGTGTGTACACGGGACTGGTGTGTACAAGCGGCGTATGTACGCGCCAGTGAAGGGCATAACGAGATGGGAATCAACCGAGATAAGTGACGAGTTGGGTGAGTGTTTTCGGAGTATATCCAGTGTGTCTGCAGACCATTTTGTAATTATACTTTCATCGCTGATCCCTCATCTTGTACATTTTACTCTCTCATGCGCGTTTATATGTATGTAATATATTATATAAGAACCATATTAAGGCCGAGCCGTCGGGACTACGGCATAGTGACGTCATCAACTACGTCACTATCTCCCAACCGAGGGAACAAAACAAGTTCCGTAATGATGTTTGATGACGTGCGGAGGGGGATGACAGTGTAAATGAACTTCCATGCGATGATGATGATGACGTCACGCACACACACGTGACGTCAGTGCTAATTATAGGATAGCAGCCTAAAGGTCACCGTGGCTTTTGAAGATTCAGGTTTTTTTTCCGTTCTGTTCGTTTTCGTTCTCGCTATATCTGTAATCCTAGGGCCCGATGTTCTCAGCAGCGAAGGTGTTTTGTAATTAATTAATGAATTGATGGATTATTGGATTAGCCACGCGAAGCCTGGTTGACTAGACGCTGGCGGTTTAATTCGTGTCAAAAAGAGTCCGAACCGCCCAGGGTCCGGTGCTGAAAAAGAGGTCACGTGACTTGGTGATCCACGTGATTGATATACAAGGCGTGGCCGTTCGCTTGCAGCGCTCTGCCATCAAACCGTTCGTAATTGTAATCGTAAAGATGATAATGGACGTAATAAATGCGCAATAGAAAATCAACCTGGACTGTAAAGAGAAAAACATATTTTAACAAAAATAAAAATTTGTAATATAGGTAAAAACGGAAGACTTGGTAAATGTGTTACTTGTGCGTTGTGTTGTGTCTGAATGTATTACACGATTACGTTATGACAACACTTTCCAATTTGCTTTCCCGCCGCCACGTTCCCTTGACTTCAGGTTAACTACCATTGATGCATACGCTTTTCCTTCCTTTCATTAAAACAACGTGGACATGCATAGTGTTAGAAGTCTCGAATATCTCGTTGGTAGATATAGGGAGAAGTCTCCGAATACAATGGAAGAGGCGGATACATTATATAAATTGGCCATTTCCCAATTCACGGTGATTTAATATTAAAATTCCTAGTTCTCTATTGCCAAAAGGGAGTAAATTTAATGCTCATACAGCACTTTTCAGGCCAAAACAGATCAAAACTGACAAAGTGTGCCTTTCTGAAATCAAAGTCATAAATGCCGTACACTCACATTTCGGCCTATACTTTTCCGCGATTGTCCTGCGATCGCTCTGAAAATCAATGACGTGACAAAGCAACACCGGGCAATTTTAATGATAAAAAACTTACGTTTGTACTTCGCCTGAAAATCAGACGTTAATGTCGTGAGACAGACACTGCCCGACCGTCACACCTTCGCAGCCATATTGCCCCCCCGCCCCTGTCTCACGACATTAACGTCTGATTTTCAGGCTAGGTTGTACTGCGACTATCCTTTTTTATGACACAAAGAATATTTCTCATAAATTCTCAGTTCACGATTGATGAAAATCTTTGATCACGACGGTCGCCTAATTTATCCCATTGCCAGTTCACCCAGTTCAAGGCAAAATGAAAAGCCCGTTTCGGATGAACAGAGATACCCATTGACCCCCCCCCCCCCTCCCCCCTCTGTTACAGCACACTCTGAAAATCACTGACGTGACGAAGCAACACCGGGCAATTTTAATGATAGACTACCAAGCTAACGTTTGCACTGCGACGTTATCCTTTTTTATGACACAAAGAACATTTCTCCGCCCTGACACTCCATTGGCATTCATGATTTTTAGTGTGCTGCAACAGATGAGGGGGGGGGGGGAGACAGGGGGGGGACTGGGAGGAGGGGTATATTATGTCATATTCTACGCGCACTTCGTTTGCCAGAGGGCTCGCGGGTGGCGCATTGCAAAACAAACACACGTGCGGCCGACCGATAAGCTTGAGTGAGCAGGCTACTTTCGGTCTGTCAACGATCTCTTGCCATATCAGTTGTTTCCAAGCGCGTTTTTTTAGCTATGACTAAGCAGTGCAAGGTCTGGGGGTGTACCACCCACAACCGAGCTAGAAAGGCGCTGTCATTTTTTGAATTTCCCGTGAATGAGGAGCGGTTACAGCGTTGGCTCGCAGCCCTAAAGCTCCACCATCCCCTTCGTACGTCCCCATCATCAATGCACAAATATTCTACCCGTCATTAGGGGGTGGGTGTATACCACCTCCCATAAATTTTTAAAGAGATCTGTCACCTATACTTTTTTTTAGTTTCCATGTCTCAATATATGTTTCTCAATAACTCTCAAGTTCTAGCAAATTCTATGGAGCGGTTTTATTTAAAAGACAAAAAATGTATCTGACATGCGTTATGAAATCTGCCAACCTTTGTTGCGTCATATTCGGAGTTGCCTTATATATGCATAACAGAAGTCAGAACACCCCTTCCTTTACTTTGCATAACGAATAGTCAAACTGGCTAAAGTTTGTGATAAATATATTTAAAGTACTGCTATGACGTCATTCTATTGTCTAAAGGAAGCGGAAGCGAGAGATGCAATGTACATCTTAAAAGAACTCTTATTCACGCTACATGGACCAGGTGAGGCTCAGCGACCGTACTTTAAGTCAGAGAATACCCGTGTAACAGTTCATTCTTGAAAAGATATGTACTCGGCTTGCGCCTCGTACATTCTTTTTTAAGAATGTACTGTTACATGGGGGGTGCCGCATGTGCTCTTTGACATGGCGGGGAGGCAAGGGGTATTTCTGTTGCTCGGAAATGGGCTTTTCATTTCACCGTGAACTGAGAATGAGGAAAAAAATTCTTTGTGAACTGGGAATGGGATATTAGCCGACCACCGTGATCGAAGATTTTCATTAATCGTGAACTAGGAATTTTAATATTAAATAACCGTGATTTGGGAAATGGCCAATTTATATCATGTATCCTCCTCTTCCATTGTATTCTCCTTTTAATTCACCGTGACCTGGGAATAAAGAAATGTATTCTCCTTGACGTGTGAAGACGACCCCCCCCCCCCTTGGCCCCCACCCCTGACATGCCTGAGAGAGCGAACCGTTGTGATGAAAATAATACCCCTATATTTGAGCGGACATTTTAAAACTTACGACAGGTTAAATATAAATTAAATATTTTAAAACTATACCCGGCGCACAATTCGAATTCCAAGAATTTTGCGCCGGGTGGAAAATTCGATCAGTCGGTCCTGCTATTTCGATGAGCCACATGACCTCGCCCTGATCTACATATGTGCATGTGGTAGCAGAGCTATACGGACAGCGCAGGACAGGGGTTGAGGGACCATGGTTAATTAGTTAATTAGTTAGTTAATTGTCCGCCGGTGGAAAATTCGATCAGTCGGTCGGGCTATTTTGATAGGCTACATGACATAGCCATGTGGCCTATTTCACGTACATCTATGAGCTTTTAGCCGTCTAGCACCCGTTTCCCGAACGATTTTGCCAGCTGGCTTACCGTAGACGACTAAGCGTAGTCGGCTAACCTCGTTCTCAGCCGTTGCTATGCGTTGCGCTGGGAATCCCCCGTGGGGATTTCGTGTTTGTTGGATAGACGAATTCGCAAATCATAAAGTCAAAGTCATAAATGCCGTAGCGTGTCGTTTCGGCCCATAGCATGGAGAAATATTATTTGTGTCTTAAGAAAGGATTACCTTGCAGTACACACGTAAGTTTGCTATCATTAAAATTGCACGGTGTTGCTTTCTCACGTCAGTGATATTTAGAGCGATCGCGACAAATTCGTGGAAAATATGGGCCGAAACGACACGCTACGGCTTTTATAACTTGGACTTTAGTAATATGTTCAGATTATTCCAATGTGAGGCGCCACTGCATGTGCAATGCATTCTGGGTATTATTTTGGCCTTTGCGAGCTGTCAAGATGGCGTCATCGTATTTTGACAACATATTTTGTAGACACTTAAACATGCAATAGCGTTATCTATGTAACAACAATGTTACGTAATCTGGATGTAAGTTAGATATGTTCATTAATTGTATACATGCCTTGCCAATAACCTAGAAATATGGCATTTATCCCCATAGAAAAGAATTAAGATAACACCGAAATATTTCCACTGGGTCACTACATTTTTGTATTTTGGATGTGAAGTTCGGTGTTGGACCCTTGAACACGTTTCACCCAAAATGCATGGCCCTAAATGCCAGTGGCAAAAATATGATGCTAAACATGTTAACATGTTCCTGTTAGCTTACTTCGTGGGAAATATCACGTCATTTTTTTTGGTTCTATCGTGTAGCCTGTAGGGATATATAGGGGGGCGGGCGGAGGCAAGGGGGATCGTGGTCCCAGAAAACGAAGAATTATTTCCCTCATTCCCAGTTCACGGTAAAATGAAAGGCTCATTCCGGAGGAATTAAAAGTCATTACGGAAGCTCTGAACTGGTGGAAGTCTTTCTGGTATCATTTGGACCACATCCGTGGGATGGTGTCAAAGATTGTCTACACAATCTTTGATGGTGTCCCCAATAACAGTGAGAAAAGAACCACATCCCAGGAACCGCAGACAAATCAGTCATTGAAATAAAGCTGGCAAGGACATAGCCCGTAGGGTAGCGTGCGCGATTGTTTCTTCGATTCAAACTAGAATCAAAATAAATAATAATAAATAAATAAAATATTTCGCCGATATTGAACAAACAATGCCGTTTTTCATTAAAGAAATCCACAGGATTCTCACGGTAGCCGACTAACCTGTGTACGTGAAATAGGCCACAAATCTACATATGTGCGTGTGGTAGCACAGCTAGACGGACAGTGCAGGACGGGGTAGGGGGACCATGGTTACTGGTGGATACAGGGGGCTCAGACCAATCCTGTCTCTCGCATTGCAGCGGTGTGGATTCTCCCGTTAGTTTTTCGTTAGTTAGAACAAACTTTCCTTGGTAGACCTACACCAAAAATGTGGAATTGTTTTTAAAAATTACCGAGTGATCGACTTCACCCGCCTATGATCGACTTTACCCGCCTATGATCGAATTTAGCTAGATTCGCACTGGCCTTTTAAAACCGTCACTGACATTAACATTTACGCCATATTCGCTAGAGGGCGGCACTAAACAGAAGACGACCCCGTATTGAAATATGTACTGCTTAGGTAGTGATGCGTTGCTGCAGTCCTCGCCGAGAAACAGTCACAAAGTGATCGAAATATGCCGACCTTCCTTACTTTTCTAGCAACGCGACATGTATTCTTGAAATTGACATGCGACATGGCTAACCCCCCCCCCCCACCCCACCCCCTCCTAAAGGGCCCTAAGTATACATATTGAGTATACATATAAGACTTATAATGCCAGGAAAATTTCGGTATTCGGGATTGGGTGCTTATGTTCCTGGTGAAGCGGGAAAAACGAAAATTTTTTCCGTGATCTGGAAATCAGCGCCCCCCCCCCCCACCCCATTCATCAATGGAATCAAACTATTTTCCCCAAAGTCTCAGCTACGAAATTCACACAATGAAAGTTTAGTCAATTTATATCAGACAAAATATCATACCTAGAGTTTCAATGAGGTAGGCATACAGGGGTAGTGGGCTTCATTTCTGAATCAGTGAAATAATTCTTCGGGAACTGGGAATGAGATATTAGCCGACCATCGTGATCCATGATTTGCATCAATCGTGAACTGAGAATTTTAATACCAAATATCCGTGAATTGGGAAATTTATATGATGTATCCGCCCCTTCCATTGTATACGGGGAGTTCTCCATTTAATTCATCGTGACCAGGGAATAAAGAAATGTATTCTTCGTGATGTGGAAACAAGACCCCCCCCCCCCCCACCATACAGGTCACCATAGCCGACCTCTGGCCACTTGGTTGGGTCTTTCACCCACTTTCCTGCTGGCTGCTTGTAAGGGCACTGCTCAATGCCAGCAACCTGCAGCTTGCTGCTATATCTTCTCTTGGCTTCATTAAGAAGGTTGTCCCTATTTTACCAAGGCAAATGTGAATCCGAAGATTTAGGGAAAGCAATATTGAATCTCCAAGATGAGGACTGTTCAAGACCGGGCGCGAAAAAAAACGTAATAATAATATCGCGAATATCGAGGAATTCATCAACTGCTATGACGGATCGCGGTAAATAGAGAAAGGGTCTTCATGTTGAACCAGAAATTGTACGGATAACGATCCCCAAATATTGCCAACAGCTAATAGCGCATCTCCAAGAATTCCTGGATGCCAATCGCCGAGATAGGAAAAGGTATCCCTCCCCTCAAACATGTGTCGATACAACATTATAATGTGTATAACTGACGAGCCTATGTTAATTCTACATAAATCTTTAATGGTAACATTTCCTTTTAATTTTGGTTATTGAAATTATGCCTTTTGTGGCTATTTTTGTTCTGATGTCTATAAATGGGACATAATCACACAAGGAAACCAGTAATATTAAAAATAAATTGTGGCATGTTTATATATATATATATTTATCAAGAATCTGCAAGTTTAATTATAATACAGCATCAATAATCATTCAGCGTGTATGATAATTATGATAGTGATTTTTTTATTTTTTTTGCTGACAACATGTGGTTTAAATGAAAGCTGTAGGCATTTCAAATGTCATTTGAAAATGATAACACAGTAGTAGACACAACAAGTAAGTGATGGTACAAAACATCAGATGTATCTTTTTCATACTTCATTTTCATCAGATTTCCTGTTTATGGCTGTCCAACTCGCGACATGTAATAACAAAACAAGAGAACAACAAACTATTAAACATAACAATTAGTATATAAGGAAACCAGTAATATTAAGAGATTGCGGCAGGTGTACAATATATATAGATGTTTTAACCAGCATAGACATCACAAAAAACAATAAAGGGATCATCATTATATATTTTACATTTTCTTAGATTCATTTCGTCTGTTCTCCTGCTTCAACTTCAGAGAAAAGAGAACGTTTCTTTAATAATAAATCCATACTAAACGCTCAGTTGCTAATGTTGATTAGAATGTATTCCACTGCTTTATAAGCCGAGTTGATGAATTTTTAACTAAAATTGGCCCCTATGGTTCAATAGGCTACAACAAACGTCAACTTTATTCTCCACACACTCGATACTTCATGACAAACTTTATTCATGACCTTTGCAAATTCATACAGTTTTATTCGAGTAGTGCTACTGTTTAGAGTTTTATGCATTCTGTTAACTTTCTCAATTCTTCATCTATTTAGTTGTTTCAACTACATACTTGCACTGATGTCTAATTCATATTTGCATACTTTGCACTATTTTATTGGTATGTTCAGCTGACTGCTTAGTTGCCGGACAGTCCGTTTCACTATAATAAAAAAGCTAATTATACCAGTTGAAAAATAATTAGTTATAGAATAAAAAATACAGTATGTATTTTGTTCCTCATAATCTGATATCTATGTCTATGAATATCACATATGGGGCAAAAATGTAGATGCAAATTATGTGCTAATTCCTGCTGCTGTAGTAATTAGGGGGCATTATGAAGGCAAGCGGGGCTTCTCACCCTTTTCAGCCCCAACCCTCTCCCCTTCTATCACCCTCGCCTGACCCCTAACCCCATGTTCACCCGCGGCTCCCTCCTGATCACTGACAACGCCCGAGCTGACGCTCCGATTGGCCTAAATTCACCAGCTCGGCGCACCGACCACGCAGGCAGGCACTGGATCCAGACGCCACTACTCACTCCGTCAGGACCGGATCGTGCGGACTCTCCTATTGTACCTCCCACCCACCCTGACACTGGATTATCACTGATTGAGCCATCAGGCCCTCTTTTGTATATGGATATATTCAATATTGCTTAGTTTATTAGTTTTAGCTATTAAAATCTGTACATGCCAAGATGAATTTGTCATTCTTTTCACCATCGCCGCAAGCTCTCCGAATAATGATTGTAAAATTACAAGTTCAAAGTGTCAACTTCTGACATAGAGGAACATGGGGCAAAATGACCACCTTAACTTTATTTGTATTATTGGGGGGACAAGCAATGCTATAAAAAGTGCTAAATTTTGGTAAACTGACAACAGTAGTATTGTGACTAACATTGCTTGGATACATACGAGTCACCCGAAAACGAATTGTAAAATTTTGCACCAAAAACATGTTTTATGTCACAGTGGGTCAGTTTGTCCCCCTAAAGGGGCAAAATGGTCAGCACATTATTTCAGCATGTTAATGCGTGAATTGAAAAGCCTAAGAAGGCAAACTCCTTACTCTCTGGAACAGTTTGACCCAGAAGGATAACACACAGAAATTACAAATAACGGTTACGTCAGCAGAGGCGGATCGGTCGGGGGGTGGGGGGGGCACCCCCTTCCCCCACTCTTTGCCATTTTTCAGTGCAAAATTTAGGCCATATGAGGCGTAGAGTAGCTTACATGAGGTCCTACTGTCCAACATACCCTGGGCAGGGGCGGATCCAAGAGGGGCCGACCCGGCCCCGTCCCCACTTTTTAGGGCCGAAATTCTTATAATTTATACCATTTACCATATGAAAATCAAAACCACCCCGCCCCTATCCAGCATATCCGTATCCGACTCTGAAACCGGCCCCCCGTATCCAGCTTTTCTGAATCCGCCATTGCAGGCAGTGGGGGGGGGGGGTATGCCGCGGTGAAGCCCCCCCCCACACCTTTTTTCTCATCACCAAAATCCGCTCTGTGAACGCCCATTTTCAAAGCTCCCCCCACCCCCCCTCCAATCGCCAGTTTTAAAATATTCGGTCTATTAGGGTATCTTTTTTATCATAAAATTTGTATAACGGTGCCCCCCCCCCTCCTCCCCCCCCCCCCCCCCCCCATCTGCGTCTTATCCTGACGAGCTGCTGGAAGGAATGACCCTTAGCTGTCTCCTAGGTTGATGACGTCTCGAAATCACCCGGGCCTTGCCACACTCTTTCTGTTAGTGGTGACCGTAGCGGGGCATCAACAATCAACCCTTCCGGCTCCCTGGGGCGCATTGCGGCGCTGCCACCTGTATTTAAGAGTTATATATTTGTTCCTGTTTGTTACGTGATACCTTAACAAATCTACATGGGCGCTGAAGTAGAGAGCTGACCTTCGTTACCGAAGCATAATACTATGGGTTGTTACCATCTATGGTAAACACCGGAAGACAGTGGAACTCAGTGAATACAAGGTCGAGAATTTGACACGAAGGAATTGACACGATCAACGACTAGTCCAAGTCAAGCCCCAAACGTAAATCAGATGCGGAATACACTGCGCCGTATTTTTCATACAGCGGTCAAATGTTAAGGTTACGTACAGGGGCAAAAAAAGGGAGAGCTGTGCGTCGCTGGAAGCTTCAAGTGCAGAGAGTTGTGTATGCCAGGGAGCTTGAAGATGGGAGAGTTTGCATCCCAGGGAGCCTGAAAAAGGGAGAGCTGGGCGTTCCTGGGGGCCTGAAGAAGGGAGAGCTGGGCGTCTCAGGAGGCTTGAAGAAGGGAGAGCTGTGCATCCCAGAGAGTTTGAAGAAGGGAGAGCTGGGCGTTCCAGGGGGCTTGAAGAAGGGAGAGCTGTGCGTCCAAGGGAACTTGAAGAAGGGAGAGCTGGGTGTTCCGGGGGGCTTGAAGAAGGGAGAGCTGTACGTCCAAGGGAACTTGAAGAAGGGAGAGCTGGGCGTTCCAGGGGGCTTGAAGAAGGGAGAGCTGTGCGTCCCAGGGAGCTTGAAGAAGGGAGAGCTGGGCGTTCCAGGGGGCTTGAAGAAGGGAGAGCTGTGCGTCCCAGGGAGTTTGAAGAAGGGAGAGCTGTGCATCCCAGAGAGTTTGAAGAATGGAGAGCCGGGCGTCCCAGGAGGCTTGAAAAAGGGAGAGCTGGGCGCCCCAGGAGGCTCAAAGAAGGGAGAGCTGTGCGCCCTAGGGAGCTTGAAGAAGGCAGAGCTGTGCATCACAGAGAGCTTGCAGAAGGGAATGCTGGGCCTCCCAGGAGGCTTAAAGAAGGGGGAGCCTGGCCCCCCAGGGGCTTGAAAAAGGGAGGGAGCGGGGAGGGGCACTATTATACAAATCGGGTGTGGGGGGTTCGCGGGTGCCTCAATACCCGAGAGAGCGGATATTTGTGAGGAAAAACATATAGAGCGAATATTTTGGAAAATTGGGATTGGAGGGGGGGGCGTTTATAGAGCGGTTTTGGCGGTGAAAAAGGGGGGGGGGGCTCTACCGCGAAACCCCCAAACACAGCAATGTATAAAACACAAAGATCCCATCCCGCGGGTCTGTTCTACTATACAACTTCGTGAGTTCCACGCCTCAGGTGGTCTAAATTTTGCATTGAAAAATGGCATTGAGTGGGGATCTACCACCGCCCCCCCCCCCACCGCCTGATCCGTATTTGCTGACGTAACCGTTATTTGTGATTTCTGTGGGCGATCATTCTGGGTCAAACTGTTCCAGAGAGTTAGGAGTTGCAATATTTTGCCTTGTTAGGCTGTTCAGTTCACTTATTAACATGCTGAAATAATGTGTTGACCTTTTTGCCCCATTAGGGGGACAAAATGGCCCACTGTGACATAGGACATGCTTTTTGTGCTAGTAAAAATGTTGTTCGTGTCACTCGCATATATTCAAGCAATATTATTCACAACACTACTGTTGCATGTTTACCAAAATTTGGCTCTTTTTAGGGCATTGCTTGTCTCCCAAAATATACAAATAAAGTTAAGATGGTCGTTTTGCCCCATATTCCCCTACATCGTTTTTTTCTTCAAGCATATTTGTGATCATCAACGACGTTCCAATTCAGTTGACATATCATCCAGTTTGCTAAAGATAATCGTTTCTGTCAGAGTATACATATTAAATTGGATGTGGGTAAAACGGCCCACTGGGTCAGTTTGCCCCAAGCAGCATGGGTCATTTTGCCCCTATTAGTAACATTTGACCGCTGTATGAAAAATATATTCCGCATCTGATTTACGTCTGGACTTGAACTTATCTTTGATCGTGTTAATTTAGTATCCACTGAGTTTTATTTTCTTCCAGTGTTTACCATAGATGGCAACAGCCCAGAATCTGTTACTTCGGCCACGAAGGTCAGCTGTCTGATTCAGCGCCTATGTCAATTTGTTATGAACGAAATCTTCGATTTCCGGAATCTATCACTTTGTCCGTTTGTTAACACGAAAATTGAAAATTTTCGTCCTATGTCGGTGTGTTCCGTTTTTCTGTCTGTCTGTCTGTTTTTCACTTGACGCATTATCTGTCGAATGCTTTAAGATATCGACTTCAAAATTCACAAATAATCTGGAATGGCAATCGTCAGGTTAAGTTCGTAGATGGGTCATGTAGGTCAAAGGTAAAGGTCACAGGAATTTTTCAAAATTCGCTTAACCATTGAAAGATAGGACCAAAAAACGGAAAAGTCGCTATAACGTTCGCAGTTTCCATTTAATCACGCTGCAAATTATTTCACGTATTGGGCCTATTAATACCTTCTATATCGTTATTCATTTGTTCAAATCGCCCAAATAGTTTTCCCGCTAAAAATTCCCAAAGTTTAACATGGGACCCTAAGGGAGCATTTTGGCGGGAAAATGGCCTCCCCAATCTCTCCATGAAGGGGACATGTCAGACAAACGACCCCTTGTGTGATACATGACATTAGTATTTGGGCGCAAAGTACGATATTGATCAAGGTCATGCTTCCAAGGTCAAGGTCACAACAAGGTCAATGTCACGAATCATGTTCTTCTTCGCAGCTCCGTTAATATTGGCTCTAGATATGCGCAGTTTGTCTCAAATTATTCTTCTGAGAGAGGCACAAAAGAAATGTGATTTCACCTCACATTTATAGCTTCTAGCTATTGGATGGTTAAATTTGGCCCGAATAAAAATGGAGAAAAATCGCTGTGCCTACATAAATGCAGATAGATTTCCTGTATGTCGTGGAATGGGTACCAATACTACTGACATCATGTGTGCCAAATACCATTCAAATCAGACCAGTGCTTTGCACGCCAAAAATAATACGGCGCGCTGACATTTCGGCCTATACTCTGTCAGTAATGTATGTACATAGTCGGCACTCGCTATATATATTCCAGTTGCACATATCCCCAGATTTTCGTGGACGTTCTCGTTCTCGTTCTCGTTATGGCGAAAATCGCCATCATGTCGGTCAGTTCTGTTTGTGTGTGTGTGTGTCTGTCTGTCTGTCGACACAAAAACTGTCGAACACTTGCAGCTATAGTTGTCAAAGTACGCGAACAGATGCCAGAAGTCTAATCTCAGGCCAAGTTCGTTACCGGGTGAAATCGGTGGGACGTCGACGTCACGGTGACGTCATACGTCCAAAACACATTTTCCGCCCTAACTCGCTTAATATTACAGCTAGAAACACGAAATTAGTGTCCATATACTCGTCTCCTCAATATATTTTTCATTACTACCATTCAATTTAATGTAGGAGCAATAATTTTCACGCTACAAGCTTTGGACATTTTGAAATTTTTCACACCAATTTTTTTTTAAATCTCAAAGCGATTGTCACGTGACTTTGCAGGGACATTAAAGGTACCACTCAGGTACCGTATGTCAAACATTATAGTGATCCCATCAATAGTGTCCGTTTCCAAGGCGACGAAAGTCCCTATTATGAGCCAATGGAAGTTGTGTCCCCCGATTTTGACAACTTGCCGTAGAGGTATCTCCACACCGCTTGGCAGGGACATTCGGTCCGCCACCTAGACAGACTATGCCAAAAATTACGGCGATCGAACTGGTAGTATTCGTTTCCAAGGCAACGGAAAATCCCATTATGAAAGATACAAATTTTACTTTTTTCCATGTTCGGTGCAGTTAAAATGCACATAGCCTCACGCTACTTGATACAGGCTACCTAGGGGTCGGCCTTATTAATTATTTGCAAGATGAATGCAATCGGACAATTACTTTTTGTTTCCATAGGAACGCAAAAAATGGCCCAATGGTAAACGATTTTTGACATTTGTGAAATTTACCATGAGCCAAAAAGAAACCGATAAGCCACGCAACTCATCTTTGACACAAACATTACTTAAGGTTGTATCTTAAAATTTGTTACATTTCAGCAACCCGGGTCAAGGGTCAAGGTCGTGTCCTTGACTATTGTAAATGTCGAGTGCTCGGTTGTAACTCAAAAACTGAAAGACATCTGAGCACCAAACTTGCCCTGGTGGATAGGGGTGACGTAACTTATGCCAAATCCAATCTCAACTTGAACCCAGAGTGCGCAACGTAACGGTGCCAGAGCGCCTGGAAGTTGGAGGTTCGAACCCGACTTTTTCAATTTTTAAGCTATCGCCTTCCAACATTTACCACATACTGGGTCATAAATTAGGATAAGTTATCTCGTAACTGGTCATTTCAATTTAAAATTAACGAAATTCACGGTGCCCTCAATATTGACCGTACAAACTTGAAAATGGTATAGGACCCTGAGGAATTGTATCGCCCTTCAGGGAAAAATATGGCTAAAATTTGCCGTTAACAGTTTTGCATAAATCGACTAAAATACCATTGCAATGTAGTAAACTATACGGCGTTTCTGTTCGCCTAACGCGACTCCCCTCTCGCCGCCCCCACCCCGGCCTTCTCTATGCCCACCAATACACACACGCATTTTGCCTTTGATGCGCTTCACTGGCGCACACTCCTGCCCTTGTCCACACCCACCCCGTACCTTACACCCTACCCTGTGTATTGCTCACCGGTCCGCTGGCGTTCTGCTGCTTGCTGCATGGTGCTTTTACCGTGAAGCGAGAGCCGCCTTGTTCCCCCCCGCGCGGGCTCCGACTGAGGTCGAGGTGACAGCAATTGCATCAGCATGGGAAGCTACGAAACGCTGTAATTTCTTTAATAATCGGCCCAGAAGGTCCCGGTTTAAATTAAAATGTCTAGCAAGACGACACCCATGCATCATTCATGCATCATCAGACGTATCTTAAGGTCGTATCTTAAAATTGGTTATATTTCAACAACCTGGGTCAAGGGTCAAGGTCGTCTCCTTGACTATTGTAAATGTAAAGTGCTCGGCTGTAGCTCGAAAACTAAACAACGTCTGACCACCAAACTTGCCCTGGCAAATCCAAACTCAGCTGGAACCCGGAGTGAGAAACGTAACGGTGCCAGAGCGCCTGGAAGTTGGGGGTTCGAACCCGACTTTTGCAATTTTTGGGCATTTTTTTCGCGCCTCTAAAGTTTCGGTTCCTTTTTGGGACTTCGGTTACATGTTCGAATTTGGAACTTCGGTTACGTTGAGTCCGAAACTTTGTTTCGCACACAAAGTACCCGAAACTTTGTTTCGGACACAAAGTAACCGAAGTCCCAAAATTCTGTTTGCACCCAGGCATTGCACCCAGGGAGCTCACTCTTCGTTATGACCCCTTCTTTGTCAATGTCAGTCAGTGAAATAGGTCGCCGCAGCGATACACGTAATAAATAAATCTTTCCTAGCTCGGCGGGCCGACGCCCCCAAGCCGTCACGGTCTGCCTGCCCCCAAAAAACATTCCTTTTCACCCCTTTTTGCTGGGGCCATAAATCATAGGGCGCGGACGGCAAACGCGGGGCGAAGGTTTGTGGTGAGGTATGTCAGTCAGTGAAATGGGTGCCTGGAGCGACATACGTAATAAATAAAGCTTCGTAGCTCGGCGAGCCGAAGCCCCCAAGCTGTCACAAGCCTAATAGTGTATGTAGCGAACCTTTGGGCCATTATAATCCTATCCTGTATCACGTGTCTGTATGACGTATATCGTGTCTCGTATCATGTTTTATCACATGCTCAGCGGGCCGACGCCCTCAAGCCGTCTCAGATTAGGGTTGCCTGCCCGAAGAACACGAGCAGCCAGCCGCCCCTTCCACACCGGGTGCCAATTGATGCCGGACAGAGCTGACATTTGTGGTGAAAGAGATACCCCTATAGAGGGAACATTTTAAAACTTGCGACCGAGGATTGAGGAAGAACGTTCTTTCACAGAGCGGGTTTGCCGTGACAAGGGGGACTGCATGGAACTGCAACATTTTGACGGTAAAACGGTAAAACGAATTTTCAGGGTGAAATGCCTCTAATTGCGGGCGGGTTTCGGAGGTGAAAAAGAGAGGGGCTTTACTGCGCCCCACCTCTCCCCCCCCCCACCCCCTCCCCCGCTCGTAGTTTGCGATTATCTAGATAACCGACCGATACCCAGATCAGCTGCTAGTTGCAGTAAATTTATTCCACTCCCCTCATTTGGGTGATTGGCAGATAAGGACACATTACGTCGCCTAGAATAAACATATCACCTTCAGTCTTGCACAAACGTTTCGTCTACTATACCAAATCTAAAGATTATTACAAGGCATTATTTTACAAACTGGCGAATCAATTCTGTCGTGTTCAATCAGCCGCAGGGCGCGTATCTGTGTACCGATAGATTTATTAATTTAAATGTTTGGGCCCTGTAGTACAAATATAATACATAGATACATGGCAAGTGTTCATTGGCTTAAATCAATTGGTTCAAATTGAAGATATTTCATTACAGTAACATGTGAATATTTACAGGGTGTATAGGCCAACATACAGCCATACATATCATGAGCTTTTTTTATCGTCAGGCCGTTTTGCGTCACATCTAATGACAGATTGTTCTCGATACGCTTCAGTAACAACGGGGAGGGCGGGTTAGGGGCTTTTACCCCCCCCCCCCTCCCTTACACACACACTCGTATACGCAGACGTCCGTGGCGCCCTTCAAGCGCCGACACTAATGTACATAGGAGGACATACAAACAAACATACTAAAATAGACTATTGTCAGTTGCAACGCTGTAGCATCAATACTGCGCGAGCGGTGGTTTGTCTAACCAAGAAAATGCACGAAGTCGATTTCCCCACTCACTTATGATGGCCAACGGCAACTGAGCTATGAAGGTACCGCTCTCTGTAGTGACCGGGTGCCCACGCCAAGCACACTGTCTGAAGTCTGCGCAAATGCATTTTTATCGATGATTGATCCCTACGAACTGCCGCAAAGATCGCAGCTATAGCTTGCTTATTTTGGACACATGTTCCAATTTGGCCAAGAATCTCTATACTTTAGCATTGGGCTTACATCCGTTGACATGAACACGTCAACGTGACGTCATAAGACGTCGCTGACGCTTACCAAAACGTAGCAAATTGGCTTCTAATTTGCCAGTTTACTTACTTATGAACTGACAGTGATGAAAACTATTACTAAATTAGGTGAACACGAAACGAGTCCACAATGACGTCGGCTCACTTTAACTACGACGTCATTTTTGACGCACACGTTTAGGGACCGCATATAGATTTACGAATGGCAGTACTTGTCCCTGTGTATAATGTACAATGTACAAATAGACCGAAGTCACTATGACGTATCCAGTGGCCTTTGTAAAACATATCAAGATGACGTCATGGCATGACGGGAAAGTCAAAATAATAAGAAGCGAACGTTTTGCCCGACAACCCCAAAATGTTGACCAGCACTGCATTATGCGCATCAGCCTTTCAGGTATGGATTGACGAAACTACGTTTTTCTTTCCTAGTTATTAGCCGCAAAGATCTTAGGTCTAGGTTGTTTTTTCCGATTTTTGACGAATTTTCTTACTTATCCAGAATCTCTATACTTTATCATTGGGCCACTGTTTCGTTGCCATGGAAAATGAATTGGAAAGCCAAACGGACACGCGTCCGCCATGTGCGTGCCCTGAGCCTTATGCACGCGTCAACATCTCCCACCATGGTAAAGGAAAGTGAAATCGTCCAACCAAAAGTACGTCATATTGAGTGAAGTTTGATTATCTCCATAGGGTCCCATGTTAAACGATTTCGACTATATACCAAATAGTAATGAGGTTATCTCACCATGTTTAAAGATGATGGCTCAGCTCAGTAATATCCATCCAAAGCTACAAGCGTAGAGTGATATCTGGAATAGGACGCCCATGGGAGCCGTACTAGCACCAAAAAGCTGTAACTTTCATCATTGGTCAAATTTTGAAAAATGCTTCTGACGTCATTTCGTGCTCGAATTCCATATGGTAAACTTAGTGGCTATTGGGGACCATGTTTAAGCAAAGAACAAATCAAAGTACAGTTTGACGAAGAGATGAGAGATTGAGGGGTTTAACATATGAAGTCCCATAGAGAAATGCAGTCACCCCTGGAACGGGAAGTAAGATACGAACGTTTCGTTGTTAGTTTACAGTTATGCGAGGAACTCCTCGTGCTACAATATATCGGTCCTCTTGCATTTTTCCGATTTGTTTCCCGAATTGTTTCCAATTATTTTGTATGCAGCAAAAGTGACGGCATCGTGACGCAACATGACGCATCGGAAACATTTAAGATTAGATTGAGATCACCTCTAGTCATATTTCTATGACTTATTAGAATATCATAGCGATAGCTTGATGTTATTTATGTCAAAAAGCGAAAAAAAACTGGCAGTCATTTAGTTTTTTTTCCTATAAACCTAAAACCTCCTTTTACTCGAAAATGAGTGTGACGCATCCAAATATAGACAATACTCGAAATATGCGCTAACATATTAACGACACCCCAAGTGACATAGAAAAATCTATTTTCTCATTAACAAACAAGCCCCCAAACACACACAAATATTTACAAACCAGACATAGCAGAATATTGACAGAAATCTTTAGACTGTTGTCAGTAATAAAGGAAGTTCAAACATAATTACCGGGCACGTCATCTCATAACACCTCATTTCCAGACAAACCATTTTTGGACCCGTTATCTACAGACAAACCATTTTCGGACACGTTATCTACAGACAAATACCTTTTTGGACAAATTACTACAGGACACGGCACACCAGACATATCCATTCGTGAAAAGGAATGGAGGAGGCCCAAACTGTATAATCTCACTGTTACAGGGGCAATCCCCTTAATGTATTAACCCTAGTAGCCTTACTCGGCTTTTTATTAGACTTAATTGCGACTTAATTGCCCAATATTAGTTTAGTTCTTTGAGCAGATTGCTTGTGGTTTGTTCACTTGCCTTTGCTTTGCGACAGCTGCGTTTTTTGACAGACTGGTAGTCCTGATCGTGAACATTTCCTCAACATTATTTTCTGCACATCAGTGAATGTTGTCGCTTAAGTAATAGACGGAGATTGCATTTACTGTACAATAATCGGAGAACAACCATCATGGAAGAAGACCTTGGTGGGAATGCCAGCAGAGAAGAGATCGAGATCGCCTTCGCTTACTCTTTCTTACTGTTCTTTGAAAAAGGAAATCTAATTAGTGCTTTGGTGAATGGATACAAATGTCAGTAATTAGCGGAATACCATGTCGCAATGGCCAGCTTCGGGCTTGTTTGTTTATTTAATGTATTCCAGGTCCGTAGGCAGCATGTGTAGAGGGCAAAGGTACGGTATCTGTGAAGATCTGTGAACACACCCCTCCGATTGACGAAATTATATATGTTAAGGCGCAATAAACACATCATGCTCCTCCGACTCCCCTAGATTGTGGCTTTTATTCTGACAGAAGGTGTGAGGTACGTTTCCCTCTAATACACCCCTTCGTCATACGGCCTGTGTGCTCTTGTGTACGTTTAAAGTTGCATATCAAGCTCTCTCCCGTCCAAACTAAGCCTAGGCGACATCACAATTTGCTGAAAACTCGATTGTTTCATTCCATAAATTCACGGCGGGGGACGTGCCAGGAGTGCTAGAGTCTGGTGGGCGTCGGTGGGCGAGCGGGGGGGGGGGGGCTGGCAGGAGTGCATATGTCAGGTCGGTGCCGGTCGGCGCCGGTGTGCGGGTGACGTGAATCAATGTATTATTACATCACAATTTGCTGAAAACTCGATTGTTTCATTCTATAAATTCACGGCGGGGGACGTGCCAGGAGTACTAGAGTCTGGTGGGCGTCGGTGGGCGAGCGGGGGGGGGGGGGGGCTGGCAGGAGTGCATATGTCAGGTCGGCGCCGGTGTGCGGGTAGGGGGGGGGGCGGCAGTAGTGCAGCAGTGGTGGGTGCCGGTGAGCGGGGGACGGCGAAAGGGAGTGAAGGGGGGTCTAGTTGGTGTCAGTGGGCTGGGTGGCGGGCCCGAATGCAGCATTTTGAAGCGTGTCAGTGGGCTGGGGGGCTGCAGGAGACCGGTGGATGGGTGTGGCGGATGGGCAGAACCCACTGGGCACTCGACGAGATTATGACGTCTTTTACTAGTTGAAATAACTCGTTGATCAACCGCATTTCAACGTCAATTAACGACCAAAGAATGACGAGTCTTACGTCGGCAGACTGGTTAAATTCATGACGAGATTATGACGTCATATTCTGGTTGAAATCACGTGTATCAAGTTGGCTGTGTCATTCGCCGCGTAGCGGAGCCACTTGTAGAATACGATTAAAAACAGAAGGCAAAACATCTAAGTGGAGTATATCTTGACGTGAATCAATGTATTATTACAACACAATTTGCTGAAGACTCGATTGTTTCATTCTATAAATTCACGGCGGGGGACGTGCCAGGAGTGCTAGTCTGGTGGGCGTCGGTGGGCAACGCAACAGATCGTTCTGTAGGTTTACCCACCGATAGGTATCCGACATGGCTTGGTCAAGTTCGTTAGCGGGCTATGTAGGTCAAAGGTCAAGGTCACAGCAATTTTTTGTTTGTTCCTTAACCATTGGGAGATAGGGCCAATAGTTGAAATACAGGTCATTGTACAGACAGTTTTGGAGCTAGCGCTTTGGAAAAAAATACACATATGGTCCTCTGGCGAAATCGATTAAGAAGTTTGATCGCTAAAAAATATTTTAACTTGAAAAGCAATAATTTGAGCAATAAGCGCTACTCATAGTGAGAAATAAGCTGTGCCGCCTTTCAGGGTGGAGTATCGCTCAACGTTGCGTGTGTGCGTGAGCATTGACGGGTAGGGAATAGAGCAGTGTGACATTAGGTTCTGTTCCATCTCTGCGTGTCTCCAGGATCTGAGAGGTCAATCTGGATCTAAGAGATTGTCCAACGGGCGATTCTTGCATGGACATCACTAAACAAATCATGCGCGAGCCTTGTAGTGTCCATGTTACGTTTTCGCATTACAGATTTCGCCTAACTGAGAAAGTGATTAATTATGTTCCGCGTTGTCTTTTCGGTCTCCCATTATTTAAAACAAATGGCGTGTTGCATAACTTCACCGTTTGTATCTCCAGATATCGACGAGTGTGCGACAGCCGCAGACAATGAATGTGACCACGTGTGTGCCAACGTGGAGGGAAAATACAGCTGTTCATGTCGCGCCACAACTGACGGAAGCCATTGTATCGGTGGGTTTGGTTTGCTATGTTTACGTTACCAATGTAATTTGAGATTGGTCTCAAATAATCCTTCAGATTGGTCATATGTACGAAACGTGGAAATCAATTTTAATGCTACTTTGTGTCTAGATTAGCTGCTATAATATGTGAAATAAAAATTAAATGTAAAGAAATGTTCGCCACATTGATATATATCATGAAATGGTTGCGTTCGGTTCGAAGATATGGACATTGCTTTTCGTAGATATAAAAATAGAGAGTATAAAGCAATCATTGCTGTCGACGTTACTACGTCTAAGATTACAAGATAAACTCCCAGTATCGAACAATATGACGAAACAATTAGTAGCATTTGAAGATTATGACACAACTTGACAGGATGTGTAAGACAGATGAATGAACCCGTATTGTGCTGGGGAACTGACATAAGGCAGTACACGATATTGCATAACTTACAGTAAAGAATTCTGATTTATTTTACCAGACATAACCAGTTATTTACTGATCATATCGCCCGTTTTATGAATTTTAGGTTGAATACCATCACCTCCTTATCAAGATGTATCATTGTGGCTTATGGGATTTCAAAGTCAACCACATTAAAAAAAAAACTGGCAAACAACCGGAATTTTTCACGAAAAATACCTAAGATAAGATAAGATACTACTCGCTAGGCGGCGCCATGGTAACTCTGCGTACTACCTTAACTCAGTTGGTCAGCCCAGTGAGCTGCTGATGGGGGTCTGGAAGGGTCCAGTGTCGATTTTTCCAAATTTTCAGTGTCGAATGTCGATTTTTCACGACATTCCGTGTCGCTTTTTGACCAAGGTCAGTGTTGTTGTTTTTCTAGAATGCCACTACCTGTGTCATCTGTGTCGGAATTTGGGGGTCAATGTCGAATGTCTATTTTTCAAATATACCTGTGATGCGTGTCGCCATTTTCCCCTTCCAGATCCCTGTTGATCAACATGTCATAGGTTCGAGGTCTCTGAGTATGTCATTCATGTTTCATCCATCCCATTTCATACTTCCGAAATGTTTCTGGGCCCATTTTTGCCTTCATGCGCACATATGTTGCCTACACATCAGCATTTCATGTCATATGCCCTCATTCCGCTGATCAGCAATGATGTATGCGACATAATGTTCACATTCCCTCACAGATTGTGAATCCGCGTATGAGAAGAGGGTTGCAGCCTCTCACCTCTTCATCTCGGATTGCCCGACAACTTCCTTCCTCACCAAGATAAGCCTGAATGACTGCCTGCTGGAGGCGTGCAGCACACAGACCGGAGTCGTCGCTCACCTCAACATTTTATGTGACCTGAAACGTTGCGACGAAACCAATCTTCGGTCGAAAACCGTTTCCGGTACCAGTGGTTGGGACATCTACGTGCTGAACACCACGTGGCCAGGGTTCATCATGGGCGGTGACCCGGGTGAGCCACGTGAAGGCGACGGTTTCCCTCTGGTGGCGGTGGTCGCTGGGGTCGTGGTGCCGGTAATCCTACTGGTCGTCATAGTGATCGCTGTGGTCTTTATAATGAGACGCCAGGGATCCACCAGAGAAGGGGACCAATCTGTGCAGTATGTAAATGATGCCGGGCAGCCAGCCTCTGTCGGAGAAGTCAGGACCCCGCCGATCAATGAGAACCATACCGAGGTCGGCGACGAAGTTCCCGAACGTCAAGCCTTAGTGACACATACTGATGTCACTTACAAGAACGCCACTTTCCAAGGTGCACATCAGTACATAGACCTGGACCAGGGGCCCGTTTCATAAACGTAATACAGATATGGCCTAATCAGAATTAGTTAATACAGATATGAATTTTTATGCGTTTCATAAAAGTTAATCCTACTTACATTTGCCGACTTAATCCATATTAACTAATACACCTCCGGAGGCAATCGAATAACAGCTGACTTCTAGTCAATGATAGTCTACCAGAACTGTCGGACCGCATTTTGCGAAAATAAATTCACTCGAGTTGAGAATTGTCGCATAACATGGTCCAGTTTAGTTCAGTACGGAAGAACAAACTTGGACATGGACGACTAAACCAAAGGCAAAGTAAGCAAGTGTTGTTTTACTGGAAAGCAAACAGCAACTTCTCGTTCGATTACTGATTACTATAATATTTAGGCCTTCTGTTCTTCATAACGATATCTACTTACTGGTAAAAGTTCAACATAATCGAAGCGACAGTTTTTGCGTCATCGTTGAAATCATATCGCTGTTATTATTGAACTCGTCGAAGCGATCGATTGTGCGTTAAATATACTGCCTCACATATGTTGCGCTGCATGGGCAATAAGATGACAACCGCTCGATCAATTTTTTTATATTTACCAGGTTGATTCTTGGTTCCAATGAATATAAAATGCTGAAAGATCAGCAAAATCGAAGCCGCACTTTTTGCCTAATCTTAGTCTGAAACTTTGGGAGGCAGTCTGTTCGCAGTCTGCGCGTAGAAAGTTATAGGCCTTTCTACCGGAACGACTAATTTGTTTTCCATTTATAATCTGACCGCTCTTGATGTAATGAATTATTGAACGAGTAGAAGGCACATATATATGTACTTGACACATTATTCAGCCGTATTTACAGGCATCCTGATTGTCGCTACTTTGCGTCAGTGTATGACTTGCGTATGCGTGATTTCGCGTATAAATGCATCAGGTCATGAAATCGTCAACAAGGCGCGTAAATGCAGTCAAATGACGCCGTTAATTCGTATTAGCGAGAGCGTAATCAGGATTAACTAATATTACTCACATTTTCTTTTATGAAACGGCTAATACAGATACATGTTAATTCGTATTAGGCAATCCGTATTAAATATTTAATGCGTATTAAATATTTAATCCTTAATACAGTTTTATGAAACAAGCCCCAGCTGGTGAATATCTGAATCCCCCAAACAACTGGTGACGTTCAATAACAGTTCTCTCTGGGCTGTTGTTTAATGAGAGTGTCCATGAAAAAACAGGCTTTTTTTATTACGTACCATTTCGAAAACAAATATTGTAAGAATATATACAACTTAGTTCATACATGCATATATTTTCCCAAAGGATGTTTGTATAATTGGATAATTAACACTAATGGGGTTGCCATTGTATGGATGAGTTTAGATGATTTCTTTTCGCTGTAGCGGAGCGCGATTTTTTGGCTGTCACATTTACGAATTAACACCGTTTTGTCCAGATGCATTTCTTATCGTACACGCTGTCGGTAAGAGTTGACACCTCCTTAATCTAAATTTAGCAAGAGACCATGACCATTTCTGTCTGCATTTGTTATGTATATGCAATAACGATAATAGCTCTGATGTATGTTTCATAGTAGGTGGTAAACATTCATATATTTCAGCATTAGTAGAAGTTAGTAGCAATTTATTAGTAATTGAAAATAGTAGTGTTTAGAGTGCATGCCGTCGTAGCTGATGCTGTGATTATTGGGAACAGGGAACGGAAATGGCCTCACTGCAGTTCTGCAATCAACCCTCTTCACTCAAACTGGTTAATGGACTGTTCACCCCTTATATGCATATGCTGATATCTTAAACCTTTCACAAAGACAGCTTATAAACATGTTTTGCTATTCTAAGTCTCCTAAGTCTTTTTCTATAACACTTTCTATAACAAATAGATCTACCCTGTGTAGCTCGTTATACAAATCAACGCCTAAAAATGTAAAAGTACAAGCTCCATAAGAAGAGACTAAACATTAATGTTTCACTGTGTTGTGAAGGGACGGGATCACGTGGCCTGACCCGCGCCGCTATGAACCTGATGGAGGCGACCAATCTAACCAACATGACAGCAGACCGGGTTCATCCACTCAGTGGCTCAGTTTAATGGCGAGAAGATGAGACGAGACTGGTTGGTTACACGATAGAGACGAGTCAAGGGCGGTTGGTTGCACGATAGAGACGAGACAAGGAGGGTTAGTTACACGATAGAGACGAGACAAGGAGGTTAGTTACACGATAGAGACGAGACAAGGAGGGTTAGTTACACGATCGAGACGAGACAAGGAGGTTAGTTACACGATAGAGACGAGACAAGGGGGGTTAGTTACACGATCGAGACGAGACAAGGAGGTTAGTTACACGATAGAGACGAGACAAGGAGGGTTAGTTACACGATAGAGACGAGAAGAGGAGGGTAAGTGACACGGTAGAGACGAGACAATAAGGGTTAGTTACACGATAGAGACGAGACAAGGAGGGTTAGTTACACGATAGAGACGAGACAAGGAGGGTTAGTTACACGATAGAGACGAGAAGAGGAGGGTTAGTTACACGATAGAGACGAGACAAGGAGGTTAGTTTCACGATAGAGACGAGAAGAGGAGGGTTAGTGACACGATAGAGACGAGATAATAAGGGTTAGTTACACGATAGAGACGAGACAAGGAGGGTTAGTTACACGATAGAGACGAGAAGAGGAGGGTTAGTTACACGATGGAGACGAGACAAGGCGGGTTAGCTACACGATAGAGACGAGACAAGGAGGGTTAGTTACACGATGGAGACGAGACAAGGAGGTTAGTTACACGATAGAGACGAGACAAGGAGGTTAGTTACACGATAGAGACGAGACAAGGAGGGTTAGTTACACGATAGAGACGCGCAGAGGGGGGTTAGTTACACGATAGAGACGAGACAAGGAGGGTTAGTTGCACGATAGAGACGAGACAAGAAGGGTTAGTTACGCGATAGAGACGAGAAGAGGAGGGTTAGTTACACGATAGAGACGAGAAGAGGAGGGTTAGTTACACGATAGAGACGAGACAAGGAGGTTAGTTACACGATAGAGACGAGAAGAGGAGGGTTAGTGACACGATAGAGACGAGATAATAAGGGTTAGTTACACGATAGAGACGAGACAAGGAGGGTTAGTTACACGATAGAGACGAGAAGAGGAGGGTTAGTTACACGATAGAGACGAGACATAAAGGTTAGTTACACGATAGAGACGAGAAGAGGAGGGTTAGTGACACGATAGAGACGAGATAATAAGGGTTAGTTACACGATAGAGACGAGACAAGGAGGGTTAGTTACACGATAGAGACGAGAAGAGGAGGGTTAGTTACACGATGGAGACGAGACAAGGCGGGTTAGCTACACGATAGAGACGAGACAAAGAGGGTTAGTTACACGATGGAGACGAGACAAGGTTAGTTACACGATAGAGACGAGACAAGGAGGTTAGTTACACGATAGAGACGAGACAAGGAGGGTTGGTTACACGATAGAGACGAGACAAGGAGGTTAGTTACACGATAGAGACGAGACAAGGAGGGTTAGTTAAACGATAGAGACGAGACAAGGAGGGTTAGTTGCACGATAGAGACGAGACAAGAAGGGTTAGTTACGCGATAGAGACGAGAAGAGGAGGGTTAGTTACACGATAGAGACGAGAAGAGGAGGGTTAGTTACACGATGGAGACGAGACAAGGAGGTTAGTTACACGATTTAGACGAGAAGAGGAGGGTTAGTGACACGATAGAGACGAGATAATAAGGGTTAGTTACACGGTAGAGACGAGACAAGGAGAGTTAGTTATACGATAGAGACAAGACAAGGAGTCTTAGCTATACGCTAGAGACCAGACAATGTGGTTAGCTACACGAAAGAGACGAGAAAAGGATGGTTAGTTACACGATAGAGACGAGACTAGGAGGGTTAATTACACGATAGGGACGAGCCAAGAAGCGTTAGTTACACGATAGAGACGAGACAATGTTGGTTAGTTATACGATAGAGACTACACAAGGAGGGTTAGTTACGCGATAGAGACGAGACAAGGTTGGCCAGTTATACGATAGAAACTACACAAGGAGGGTTAGTTACGCGATAGAGACGAGACAAGGAGGGTTAATTACACGATAGAGATGAGACAAGGAGGGTTAGTTACACGATAGAGACGAGCAGAGGGGGGTTAGTTACACGATAGAGACGAGACAAGGAGGGTTAGTTGCACGATAGAGACGAGACAAGAAGGGTTAGTTACGCGATAGACACGAGACAAGGAGGTTAGTTACACGATTTAGACGAGAAGAGGAGGTTAGTTACACGATAAAGACAAAACAAGGTGGGCTAGTTACGCGATAGAGACGAGACAAGGAGGGCTAGTTACACGATAGAGACGGGACAAGGAGAGTTAGTTACACGGTAGAGACGAGACAAGGAGAGTTAGGTATACGATAGAGACAAGACAAGGAGTCTTAGCTATACGCTAGAGACCAGACAATGTGGTTAGCTACACGAAAGAGACGAGAAAAGGATGGTTAGTTACACGATAGAGACGAGCCAAGAAGCGTTAGTTACACGATAGAGACGAGACAATGTTGGTTAGTTATACGATAGAGACTACACAAGGAGGGTTAGTTACGCGATAGAGACGAGACAAGGTTGGCCAGTTATACGATAGAAACTACACAAGGAGGGTTAGTTACGCGATAGAGGCGAGACAAGCAGGGTTAGTTACGCGATAGAGACGAGACAAGGAGGGTTAGTTACACGGTAGAAACGAGGCAAGGAGGGTGATTTAAACGATAGAGACGAGACAAGAAGGGTTATTTACACGAAAGAGACGGGGCTAGAGGGTTAGTTACACGGTAGAGGCGAGACAAGGAGGGTTAGCTAAACGATAGAGAGGAGACAAGGAGGGTTAGTTACAGGATAGAGACGAGACAACGCGGGTTAGTTACACGATAGAGACGAGACAAGGAGGGTTAATTATACGATAGAGACGAGACAAGGAGGGTTAGTTACGCGATAGAGACGAGACAACGCGGGTTAGTTACACGATAGAGACGAGACAAGGAGGGTTAATTATACGATAGAGACGAGACAAGGAGGGTTAGTTATACGATAGAGACGAGACAAGGAGGGTTAGCTACAGGATAAGGACGAGACTGGTCTGGTGTAATTCAGCGAAACACAAATCGGCCGACGTTTCATGTCATGACGCGTAGTATTTTCCTTGTTTGATTATAATTACTATTAAGCGCCTTTGCTAATTTCGCATGCATTCAGATATAAATATATAAAGAACCAAATATGTATTTGTTGCGTCATCGTTGGTGCTAAACTATCTGTGACGATTTGCCTGCGGCAGTGTGGGTGTAACTGCGTCAGATACCCCGTAATGACCCTTTGTGCACTTTATACCAACTCCATCATGTTTTACCAATGGTCTTCAGAATAGGCCAGCAATCGGTAGATCTACGGTATACCAACTCCATCATGTTTTACCAATGGTCTTCAGAATAGGCCAGCAATCGGTAGATCTACAGTAGACTGAGCAAGGCGTGACGCCCGGACCGCCTGTCTTTGTCTGTGTCAACTAGGAAGTAACCGCGCCATTTCCTATAGGCACAAACAACCCTCGTAACACATTAGACAGCACATGATACATATCTCGCAGTTAACATAGAACTCAGAACCGGACCTTTAGCCGTATAGACTGCACGGTGTTCGACGTGAGGAGAGGATTGACAGTGTGGTGATCCGGACGCATCTTCAGACTATAGACACGCCAACAGATCAAGGCGCGGACCGGAAGTGCCAGGATGAGCAGGTACTGGTCATGGCTTTCATGAGGGTGCCATCAACGTGTCTTTGGGTTTTATCCGTGGTTGGCTTAAAGTCCAGCTCCTAGGTCCAAGGAGGCTTTCAATATATTAAGCACAATATAGTGTTCCATCAAAATAGAATACCCGTTAATTTTATGCGGGAACAGTATTAACATTATTTAATCATAGGACGCGCTAAAACATCGCGTTCAAAGATATATGGTGCGTTGTACGCATGAGGCGGGCAGTCACGTTTTTTCTTTTGTTCGAAACCCTGTCCCCCAACATCGCAGGTGCAACTGCGTTTGATAAGCAAAAAAGCTGCCTGTCGGCGCTGAGAACGGAGAGGACCATCTATTTTAGCCGCCCCTAGCGTTCGTAGTAATAAGCGAAAGAAATAACAGTATGACAGTATTTAGGTTTATACGTCAAATAGTAGCAGGCAGAAGGTAGACATTGGGCAGAAATAATATCGATAATAAGGGCAGAAATAATATTGACCGGGAGCTACTGAATAACGGGACATAAATGATAAGGATAATTTTAACATATATGATAATTAGAATTGTTTCTGTACGTCGGTCTTTAACGACACGCGTCCGCTCAGTTATTTTGGGCATGTTTGTTGATTACAAATGAATGTTATAATTTCAACATATACGATAATTAGAATTGTTTATGTACACCGGTCTTTAACGTCACGCTTCCGGTACTATATTGGTACAGATTGCATCTAGACATGTTATTGTTATTCCAACTGAGATACATATACGCCATGTACACATTTTTGTCAGCGTGCTTTAGCTGCAATTTGAGTATTCTGTACTGGATACAATAATACTTGAAAATTGTAGAGGCTCGGACATGCCACATTTCGATAAAAGTTGGTGAACGGTAGCTGTTGTCGTTAAGTCAGTAGAGGGTACGAACAAAAACAGAAATGCATAAAGCTTAAGTCTAGTGGGTGCCGGTGGGCGGGGGGGCGGGCCAGTAAAGCCGGAGTCTGATGAATGTCGACGGGGCGTGGGTTGCAGGAGTCGGGTGGATGGGTGCGGGGGGGAGCAGAGAGGAGTCCATTAACCCTGGTTGGTGTGGGTGGAATTGGATACTGCCGTGACTGATGTTAAAGTTGCATGTGGAGCTCTTTCCCGCCAAAACTAAAGAGGTCAAAATACAAATAAGAATCGGTCCTTGAATCATTCAAGATTAGTTTTGTCTATACTCCACCCATGTCAGACTGCCAAATAGTGTCTCTTAGCCTTGCCCGTGATATCAATTTGCCACAAATTTTCATTTCAGTGGTAAACGTCATCAGTTTGAGTGCTTCGCGATGCTTTGTTATAAATAGCAGTGCCGCGACAGAGTGCTGTGGTGTCGCGGGATAGACACGTTTGCCACACCACAGCCGAAACGGCGAGGTTTATCAGGTTTCTGAATTTATGGAATGGAACAATCGAGTTTTCTGCAAATTTTGATATAAATTTCGCCTGGGCTTAGTTTTGGCGGGAAAGAACTAGACATGCAACTTTAAGAGCAGCGTATTATAGGTTTCCCGGGCAGAGTTTCTTTGACACATCTAAGAGCGACGGCTGGATATTAATAGGTTCTCATGGCGTAGGTTCTCAAGGCTGCTGCTAGGGCCAATGGGCTCTTCCATGCCGCGGCATAGCGGGACAGACAGCTTCATTTTATTAGCATAGATAACTGGGTGTTTGCTCGAAATCACGTCACGCCCACTGTACAAACAACCACATCATACATGTCTAGAATGGTATTATTTTTGTGCCACTCACGATCTCGCCTTGGCGATCTTGCACTCGCGATCTCGCGACTATAGCCAAGGGCGCCGAGCTATGGCTCTGAGCGCTGGGCTATGGCTGCGAGCGCCGGGCTACGGCTCCGGGCTATGGATCCGGCATATAACTCCGGGATGTGGCTCCGGGATATAACTTCGGAATGTGGCTCCGGGATATAACTCCGGTATATAATTCCGGGATGTAGCTCTGGGATATTACTCCGGGATATAACTCCGGGATGTGGCTCCGGGCTATTGCTCCGGGCGCAGGGCTATTGCTCCAGGCTATGGCTCCGGGTAATAACTCCGGGATGTGACTCCGGGCTATGGCTCCGGGATATAACTCCGGGATGTGGCTCCGGGCTATGGCTCCGGGTTGTAGCCCCGGGCTATGGCTCCGGGCTATCACTTCGGGATGTGCCTCCTGATTATGGATCCGGGCTATGGTTCCGGGTTATTGCTCCGGGTGCGGGGCTATTGCTCGAGGCTATGGCTCCGGGATATAACTCCGGGATGTGGCTCCGGGCTAATTCTCAGGGCGCGGGGCTATTGCTCCAGACTATAGCTCCGGGATGTAAATCCGGAATGTGGCTCCGGGCTATTGCTCCGGGGGCAGGGCTATGGCTCCAGGCTATTGCTACGGGCTGCTGGTCCGGGCGCTGGGCTATTGCTCCAGGCTATGGTTCCGGGATATAACTCCGGGATGTGGCTCCCGGCTATTGCTCCGGGCGCGAAGTTGTGGGTCCGGGCTATGGCTCCGGGATATAACTCCGAATTAAGGCTTCGGACACTTTCTCCGGGCACTGGGCTATTGCTCCGGGCGTGGGTCTATGGCTCCGGGCTATTTCTCCGGGCGCGGGGTTGTGGATCCGGGCTATGGCTCCGGGTCATGGCTCCGGGCTATGGTTCCGAGCTGCTATGGCTCCGGCCTGTACGTGCTGCCTGCCGTCCGGTTGTTTGCCTTCACTCGCCTCACACACAAAATGGGCTAAAGCTGTCCTTGGATGCAAAACTAATGACTGAAGTTCTGTACATATCTACTGTGGCCCAAAAGTACAATCTAGCGGCGTGGCGTTTACTGACTGCGGCGTGGCGTTTACTGACTCCGGCGTGGCGTTTCCTGACTGCGGCGTGGCGTTTACACATACAGGCAGCAACGCCACTCTGCCACTTGTAACGCCCCAAAAGTAAAATATGGCGGCGTGGCGTTATCAAAACCTGCGGCGCGGGCGCGGCATTTGTGCGACCTGCGGTGCGTCGTTTGTTCGGCCAACATCGCGTCATGTGTGTGACCTGCGGCGCGTCATTTGTGTGACCTGCGGCGCGGCATTTGTTTGACCTGCAAAAATATTCCATATCGTAGCGACAGTAAAAAGGCATAAAAATTACCATTTAAACATCACAGTATAACATACCAGTTATTGCAAAAGTGTGTAATCAGTGTTAACACAACATTAGCAAAACCAGGATTTGAAGGAATGATTAATCTTCAAGGGTGACCGGATTTGACAACTGTGGTACCCACAATATTTTGCAAGACTAAAAGCATTTGCGAGTTACTGGACTCAAAATCAAATACTTCTTACTATTTATATATGTTTACCTAAACAAACAGGTAATTCGATTGCAAATGCCAGCGACTTTAATTTTGAAAATGTAAGGACAATGCATGCAAATATAAAAAAATCCACTCCACCTTTCTTTATACCATTCGGCTTGGTGTTTAATAATCATACCAGAATGAATAACATATTCGTACGTTTGTTCGTGCACAATGCAATCCTAAGATGTTTTATGGGCTACTGTTTTACCTATGCTTACTTCATGAAGAGATGTTATAAGGAATTATAATATACAAGTGCAAAGACAACCCAAAACACAAGTAAAAATAAAAGGCTATGAGATTTTCCCCGGGGGCGGGTACTTAATACATTGCTATGTGAGGGGGGGGGGGGGGGTCCGCGGTAAAGCCCCTCACCCCTTTTTTTCACCGCGAAACACCGCTCGATCGGGCGTTATACGGCCACATTCCGCTCGGTCGGGATAGTTTTTTGTGGCAAGCTGTCGGAAGTCCACCGGCAATTATTCGTCATCATTACTCTGTCTACTTCTCTATACATGCAAAGTCAATGCCTGTTATATTATGAGTTTACAGAGAAGATATGCATATAAATGACAAAGTACTGTGCATATTGTCAAGACATGTACATGCCGATTCCAACCGTCGGTTGAGCTTGATGGCATCGTGTATATAAACAGAATATACTTGACAATGCTTCTGGAAGTTCACCGGTTGTGCTTAGTCATGGTACCGTGTGTAAATGTCCGCCGAAAGATAAGTGTCGTACAAACGGTCTGCCATAGATCCTTGAAAGCGCTCGCAAAAACTGTTGTTTAGCTTGTAATACCATCATACGCATATGCCGCGCCGCAGGTCATACAAATGCCGCGCCGCAAGTCAAACAAGTGACGCGCCGCATGTCGCACAAATGCCACGCCGCAGGTTGCACAAATGCCGCGCCGCAGGTTTTGATAACGCCACGCCGCTAGATTGTACTTTTGGGGCGTTAAAAGTGGCAGCGTGGCGTTGCTGCCTGCAGGTGCAAACGCCACGCCGCAGTCAGTAAACGCCACGCCGCTAGATTGTACTTTTGGGGCGTTAAAAGTGGCAGCGTGGCGTTGCTGCCCGCAGGTGCAAACGCCACGCCGCAGTCAGTAAACGCCACGCCGCTATATTGTACTTTTGGGCCACAGTACATATCAGAATTATAACCATCCGAGTAGATTGATGTAATATATGAGCGACTAGACAGTTGATAAACCAGGATGCGGCTGTCTCATGAGGGATGGTGCTGCGCTGGCTTTTCCATGTTACGTAACAACGCTCCTTATATGGAATGACCAGGCGAAGACAATGGCGCTCGGATTGTCGCAGAAATGTAAATATCGACGATTTGCCTCAAAATACAACCCTGTCAACAGTCACATTGAATGAACCACATGCATTATGGAGAGATAAGTGCCTATGTCATGATTTTATAATTAGGAATGCCTGGACCAAAGCAAGCAAAAAACAAACAATTCGTAACAAAATTGGTGGAGCCCCTTTTTCTTTAGAGCCCCCTCTCCAGTTGCAAGTTTTCAGTGAAACCCACGCCCCTTTTTGCGGAAGAACGCTGTCTGAGGCGCGGACCACCCGGCCCCCCCCCCTCGCTAAGGTTCTATGGACCCCCACCTTTTTAATATGCCGGGGGTTGGGGTGGAGTGGGGAGCACACTGATGAAATCCTGTGAAGGGGGCGGGGGGGCGAACAATATTTTGACCAAGGGGTACATTTTTTTATTTGACGACCGGGGGGTGGGGGGGGGCACATCATTTGATATCATTTGAAAAGGGGTGGGGGGGCGTAGATATACTTTAGGGTCTAAAATGGGGGGCAAGCGCCCCCTGTGACCCCCCCCCCTCTCCCTCCCTGAACACCCCATGTTCATGAAACTGCCGCATTATAGTTTATCAACTTCTAACAGCTCATATATTATATCAAACTACTATACTCCGGGCCCGGTAGCTCAGTTGGCTAGAGCGCTCGCATTGAGTTCACATGCCCCCCACCCCCCTTTCAGACTCTAAATTATAGCTGTGCCCGTCCCTTTTTAAATGTTGTTCTCCCCTCCTGCCGTCAAGATTTCATCAGTGTACCTCCCCCCCCCCCACTTTTTAAGGCGTTGACCTCCGCCCTAGTTGCAAGTTTTCAGTGGACGCCCCCCCTCCCGCGGTCGTCAAGACATTGGTGGACCCCATGGTTACAGTTTTGTTCAGAGTCCCGTCCCCAGTTGCAAGTTTTCAGTGAACCCCCCGCTCCTTTTTGAGGAAGAAGGCTGTCTGCGGCGCGGACAACAAGCCCCTGCTCGCAAAGTTTCTATGGACCCCCGCCCTTTTAAGATGCCTGGATCCGCCCCTGGCCCCTGCCTGACACTGACAGTCACTCATCAGGAGCGTGTGCATGCAGGGACCCTCCTTGTCTCGTCTCTATCGTGTAACTAACCCTCTTGGTCTCGTCGCTACCGAAATACTACAGAAACAAGCACTTGCGGTCCCAGCGCCCAGCAGTCCCAGCAGATAATCGCGACACTAAGAATTCCGGGACGCCAAGACTGATGTTAGACAAGGTCTCACCGTCTCTGCCTCCCTCCCTCTATCTTATCGTTCTGGCGTCTATTTTGTCTAGATATATTAAAAACCTAATTCAGGAATATATGTTGTACAGAATACATAACTTGGTACCCGATGTGTCCCGACTATAACTTGTAATAAAACGATGATATGGACCGGTGTACACTGCATTTTGAATGCAAATCTGAGTGGCTCGGGCCTTGTTGCGTAGGAACTAGGAATGTCGAACTGGAAACAGCTTGACACAGACGTTTTGTAGGTAGGCCTACTAACACCATATCCAGAAACTTAAGTATCTTCGCCCCACTTTATAATTACCTGATGTGAGGTGTACAAGACTGCAAGGACCCTTGCCACTATGGGACATTATCGCTCACCAAGCAGCAAATGTTTTAGATGTAACATTTCATACACGTATCTGCCACGACGCAAATATTACTGAATAGTTACTTTCACATAAAAGGAACACTCGGAATGTTGGTGCAATGACCAGCTTTGAAACCAACTGCAGGTCTGAAATATGAAATATGTTAGCTTTTTGTTCAGGTAATATGTGATCAAGTAGTTTCCCCATTACACTACTAAGAGCGATTCCTCGATGTTATCCAGAGTCATCGAGTTTTTTTTCTTATTTCGTTGTCACAACTGGGTTGCTATAACGGTGAGGGGGAGCGGGGGCGGGGGGGGGGGTGTATTCACGTTCCTCGTGATCGGTCTTTTTTATTTTACGTGATTTGGGAACAGGGTCTGATTATCCTCGTAAAATCGGGAATCAGGACTTCCTAGACTCTCCATGATTCGGGATTACGTTTTTAATCTTCGATTTAATGTCTTGCGCGAAACGTGACATTGGTATTTAGGCGTGAAGTAATATATTGATCAAGGTTGCGCTTCCAAGGTCAAAGTCACAGCAAGGTCAAGGTCACAGCAAGGTCAAGGTCACAAACCATGTTCCCGCGTAACTCCGTTACAACTGGTTACAATTCGTTGCAATCTAGAGATCCGCTGTTTGTTTGAGAGTATTCTTCAGAGTGGCGCAAGCGCATTGTTCACTTAAATTTACCTTATACCTATAGTTTTGGAGTTATTATTAGATCAAATTTTGACTTTACCAAAAGTGTAAAAAATCGCTGTGACTACATAAATGCAGGTAGATGACTCATATGTGGTGAAATATGTACCCATGTTACTGACATCATGTTTGCCAAATGCCATCGAAATCGAACCAGTACTTTGGACGCCGGAAAAGAATTACATTGTAACATGGCCAATCCCATTATAAAGCCTCGATAGGCCAGATGACTGATGGCGCGGTGTCGTTTCGTCACCATCAGGCACAGTCTCAACTTAGTCGGTATAACGGTCATTATGCTGGCACGAATGATATATTGGCTGTTCATTATTCACAACAAGCCGCCATGTATGCCATCAACAGTATTAGGGATGAGGTGTTTTAGACATAGCTCTTCTGCTCATTTCGGAGCCAAGGGCGCCACTCGATGTACTGTTTCTTGTGGGTACCACCTGTCAGGTTTTGGAAACAGCAACGACCACCGCGTTTAGCTAGCCCGGTTCCCCGGACCCAACTTCGCTCGCTCACCAAGATGTATTAGGGGCGGTACTAGCTTACGTTTTATGAAGCTTTATTTTTTGGCTTCATAACATGTGCAGAACTATAAACATGTTCAGAACATGCTCGATTATCTGCCTCAGTCCTAATCAAATCAAACGGATTCAGGTAATTCTGACGTCACTTACGCGGTGGAGGCACGTTCACCTGGCCTATTTCACGTACATAGTTTAGCCGGCTTAAGGCCTTAGTCGACTAAGCCCCGTAGTCAGCTGAGCTGTGTTCGTTAAATCCGAGTCCGAGTGTGAGAGTGGAGTAACCAGTGCGAATATTTCGAGCTGGCAAAATCATACTATTCTTTCCGCTCGTGTGCTGATCAAGAAAACTCAAATCCAAAATCCATGTTACGCTTGAATGTGGCGTATCTCTCGGCGGCCTCGCCGTGGATCCTCCTAAAGACATACCTCTGTCTACGGGGATCAAGGACCCCGAACTGACCCGGAAAAGGTAATTTTGGCCAAGGCCCAAATTACATTTATGTAGGCAAGGTACATAGGTATTTTTTCAAGGTGTATCCTGTACATACATCGCTATTAGTATTTCCTAGATTTATTTTACGTCATTATGCACCCATGCAGGTTTTGGACTGTGGTCTTCGTTCGTGAAGTGTTCATCCACATTTGTATAGTTCTCTCTTGGTAAATTTTGTTTAAGCCTGTGCCATGAGTTGTTCCTGTCTTGCGGGCTAGTATCTAGTCTATGCTTGATTATTACTGACAGAAGTTAAAAAACTTCTGTCAGTATAGTACTACGTCTGGTTTGTAAATTAGTTTGTCTGTTTGTTTGTTTGTCAGCGCATTGTAGGGCGCACGGTTACACGTAGGAATGCTATATTGCACCTAGAGACAGATATGGAAAATTGTAAGGCTAAGTTCGTTGATGGTGTATGTAGGTCAAAGGTCAAGGTCACAGGATTTGTTTAAAATTTGACCAATGGTGAAAGATAGGGATTTTCAGCGCTAGCAGGAGCTCCGACGGGTGACCTATGCCAGCCATCGTTCTATGCTTGCAGTTGTGGATGTATCGTACTAAGATGCGCCAGCAACGGTAAACACGGTGACATAACCTGATAACTTTTTGGTATATAGTCGAACGCGTTTAACATGGGACCCTATGGAGATAATCAAACTTCCTTCAATATGACGTACTTCCGGTTGAGCGATCTCACTTTGCTTCACCACGGTGCGAGATGGGGACGCGTACAAGAGACTCATAGTAGGCTAACCGCAAACGCGTGCCTGTTTCGTTTGCATGGCAACCGAACATTTTCCCAATGATAAAGTATACAAATTCCCTCTAATTAAGAAAATTCGTCAACAATCGGAAAAACTAACTAGACATTCGATCTTTGCGTATAATGGTAGGGAAGATATGTCTCCACATTACTATTGGCAGTAAAGCATAATTATCTTTTACATCTTATCTGCAGAGTCTTTTCTTCGTCTGCTCGTTTTTCACTTATCCGTAATGGTGAAGAATAGCAATTTTCGGTAATTAGGTGAAGCTATATCTGAAGAACTAACAGACCTACCGCCGTTCTAATCAACGTTTTGGATTGAGAGCACACATGTTTGTGTTTAGATATTTGGACGTTGCCGTGCGTAATGCCATGACGTCACCATGACGTGACGACCTCATAATTTTATAACCTCTATTACTCGACTATTATACCTCATAGTGACTACCGGTTGATTTGACGCTGTACCTTATATCAAGTGACAACTGCTGCGATGCGTAACTTTTTTTGCGGTACTGAAACGTGTGCGTCAAAACTAACGTGCACATAACGTTAAACAGCGTATTGAACTTCACATGGCCATAACTCGGTTAATATTTGAGCTAGGGAGCCCTGATTTGGCATGAAGCGAGAGGCAAATGTAAGGTTTGTATGGTAAATCGCGATAGAATTGCTCTATGAGGCTTAGTTTGGCCGCTAGAGCGCTCGCAAGAGGGGCACCCCCCCCCCCCCCCTGTGCTGAAGCTCCCATTATGAGTCAACGGCGACATCGAGCGATGGCCGCCGTTTGCTTAATAGCGACGCCAGAGAGTCGGGACTGGTTTCAAAGGACGGGCAAACGTCGACTTTGGTGAGGAATCCGCATTCGCTTCTAGCCTAGCACGCTTAGTTTTGACGCTTGAGGGCTCCGTAATTTAGCAATGATGAGTCCGAGAACAGGCATTAGGGCGGGACCAAGCACACGTAGAAAGTCGGGATTTGGCCGAATTCACTCAAAATGGCGCCCTCTATCTGGGAAAACAGCCCGCGTTGAACAGCAGCCGTTAGATTGTGCTATTCCAGCATCCGCATCGTAGAGGTCCAATTTGGGCCAAATTGCGCTTTCAGCGAGCCCAATACGGCTATCAGTGGGCAGTGTGGGCTAGAACGCCTTCGGATATCGGCATTATTGAGCCCAAATTGGCCATTGAAGGCCATGTTTAGCCCAAAGTGGCCGCATCATGTAGCCAGCATGAGGCAAAATCAGCTTATAGTATATGTGTTTCTGCATATCATCGCCTGTACCATACTTTCGGCGCATAAATGGTGAAATGAAGATGAAGTAACTCCTGTCAGTACCTCAGCCTACGGCTGTCTAGTCTTCATCTGAGCCTATGTTGATATTTCGTTCTATCGACGATTAATTGTTGTACTGCATGTTCTGTCTACGCGCATTCATTCTACTCTGCTTTGTCTTTGGCGCGACATTCCTGGTAACGCTCCTAGGTTGTCGACGACAAACTAGTGCCATTTTACTTCATCAGGTATCAACGGTAACTTATTTGCGATGTACTTGTATTGTTTGACTAAGGCTGAACGCCTCCCGTGTTGCTTTTGAATTTATATGTTAAATTAAGAATTAGATCTTGTTCGCACGCCTGCAGCCTCCCTTTGTTCTAAACATCCGCCTCCTCCCTTCTCCTCCGCTGTTTTTGGTTGATTTGCAACACCGACCTCTCACATTCCACGACATTAGAAACGAAGCGTCAACGAGAGGCGCCAAAGGGATAATCCCGCTGGCGTATGTAGTTTGTTGCCTATTGTGATTGTGTCAATAAAGTGATTAATAAGAAAAATTTATTATGAAACATGTTATCAACAGTGATTTAGCTCGGAGTGAGTTAACGGCAACATTGTGGCGTTGTGAGGGATAGGCGCCATGTTGGCTATCCTTGTGAGCCTCGTCTTGTATACATTTTATTTTACGAGGTTACCGATAACGAATGCACAACGGTCAATACCGTATACTGCCCTGTAACTTAAAGATAAAGTTGATAATTGAAACATTTATTAACACTTACATTATCAGACAATATGTCTAGTACGTTTGAATTACTTATACTTTGATAATCATGATACAGGATGAAAATTGCTGTAATGAACAGCCTCTAAATATAATTGTATATACAAAGGTTTGCATGACAAAGCGCAATGGGGAGCAGTTGTACTGGGACCAGTACCTGAACGCTTCCAATTAGGCTTTCAACTGACACATTTGTTTTTGTTTGCAGGGTGACTCACCTTTCGTTGTCACGGTCCCTTCTCATAACATTCGTCCTCGTTTTGTATCAAGATACAGGTAAGATCAGCTTGTAATGATGATACAAACATTAATTCGCACGCATAGTGACAGGAATAGTAAGTAGTTAACCAAATTTATAGGGATACCGAACAATAATTCAATGCATTACAGAGTGATATACTCAGGTTTTGCGCCATTGTCACTGTTATTTGCTTTCTTTGATTTGATCGGGTTTTCCGTTATGCCTATAGCGCTTGTTTCTGTTTCAACGTGACGACATCATGGGTTGTGAAGGACAAGGCGTGATCATCACACGCTGTGGATTTGAAGATGGTAACCTCTGCGGTTACGATCAGTTTAACTGGACGAGGCGTTCAGGAGACACTGCAGACACAGGACCGTCAGCGGCATATGAAGGCAGATACTACCTGTACATCGATGCTGAGAATACCAACGAAGGGGACAGAGCCGTGTAAGTAATGTTGTCCCATACCCTCCTACATCTTACCCGTGCTGTGGTACGTCATGGGGAAACACATGGGATTCACGCACCCTACCAGACGCATGGTAGTGTATTTCCAATACCTTTATATACAAGTATTGATGATATCCAACGCTTCAACGTTGTCTAGTTGATGCCGCGAGGGTAATGTACCTCAATCAGATGAAGTGAGACGTATTGGTCTAAGATTCATTGGCCTACTTCACCGCGAGTGTGGCACCCTGCACCAAATATAAAAAATGCATTTTCTTTAGATGAGAGTCATTCAATTTCCAGCAGTCTGATTTAAATTTGAATAATGACTCACTATAATTGGCCATACCCCCTCCTCCCTCGATCGTCACCTTCACGAACCCCCGCTCCATCTCTATCAATCGTTAGTATTGGCGTGATGACATTAGTACGCTGTGTATGAATATGACATTTGTGTGACAAGCGTAGCAAACTCTCTTACCAATCCTCAGGGCGGGGGAGGAGTCCACTAGATCAGGGGGAGGCGCCTTCGCTGTAGGAACAGCCGTAAAAACTCTATTGTGTTTTTCGTCTCAACCCGCTCTATGAACGAACATTCTCAGAGCCCTTCCCCCGGTCGCAAGTTTTAAAATATTCGCTCTATATGAGTAACTTTTCCTTCACTAATGTCCACTCTCTCCGGCATCAAGGCGCCCGCTGAACCCCCCTACCAGATTTGTATAATAGTTCCCCCCTGCCTCCACGCGGAGGACACATAAGGCCCCCACAGACGTACATATCAACACATATCATAACGCTCGATACAGGGATAAATACAGTTTGCTGCAATGCATAATATATTTACATTACAAGGTAATGTAAACGAATCAGAAGTGTTTTGGAAAGGTTTAGTTGGATAAGTGTTCTATGAGCAACTTTAGTTAGAGGAAAAGTTGGAATCATATCTGATATCTCAAAGACGTTACTCTATTTCTGCAGCCTTCAGACACCAGACGTATATTCGACAGGGACGTTCTGTGCCAGCCTGGCCTACCACATGTACGGTGAGGACATCGGCACCCTCATCTTGTGGCGCAATGATACAGGGCTGGGCATATTGCACAAGACTGGAAACCAAGGAAACACGTGGATGAGACACAAAGAAAGGATGCACTCCTCTATTAGAAATAGTACTTCTGTAAGTCAATAACACTGCGCCAAATTTTATACTAAACTATTACAGCGTGATTCACGTTAAACGATGTGACATTTCCTTTCACCGACGCAGGCTGAAAGTAAGATGTAGACATGTGACGAAGGTTTGCTAAGCACAAGATTTTCCGTTTTACCAATCTCAACTTCTTGTCAGTTACGTCAGTATCAAGGGGGCAGGTTAAAATTGTTGAGCGTAAAGGCTGTGCCCATAAGCCCCATGTAGGCGGTTACAAGCTGGTTATTAATTAAACCTCTATATATTTAGGTTCATCGGTATTAAATTTACATGACCGACATTGTGCAACGTCAACCCCCCTGGTAGGCTATAATGCCGCAATCACCCTTACACGGTGCACGAAGGCAAAAAGTTTTACATAGTAGATAGGATGTAGACACGTGACCAAGGGTTGCCCGACATGACTGCCAAACACTAGATATTCCACTTTACCATTCTTGTAAATTACGTCAGTAGAGGATCAAGAAGGGGGGAGGAGAGGGGGGGGGGGAGCTAAAGTTGTTGAGATTAAAAGTTGTACCCCATAAGATGTGCCGGATGAAATGTGGTGATCAATTAACCCTCTATATTCAGCGTCACCACTATTACATTTACATGACCTCCATCCCGCAATGTCGTCCGCTCTGGAAGGCTATATCGCCGCAATCACCGTTCAAGCTTTCACGAACGCCAAAGGTTATCCGTATTTGATCATAACCATCAACACGGAATGATGCAAAGCGGGATTTTATAGTTCGCAACTTTTGTTCTGACATAAAGCCACCCTATACCAGCGTCATTTCATCGAGATTATCGCTCCAACTTGTGGACTATGCGTTTTTCATGGTTCAGTTTTTCCACACTTGTCGAATCCTGAACAACGGAGTAAACCATAACAATGATATGTAATGGAAATGATGTCGTAACTATATTGCGCCACATAATCGACATTGACATATTATCGACTTTGTCTCTTGTTGGGGATGTAAGTGCTTGAAGACGCAGCTTCAAATGCCATGTTTGTTTGCTAAATATATTCCAGTTTGTGATAGAAGGCATCAGGGGGAGCGGCGACAAAGGAGGCATAGCTATTGATGACTTTAGCGTTGTCACAGGGACATGCAAAACACCAGGTTGGTATTAGCTTTTACTAAAATATGAGGGAAGTCATCTATTATATTTATGGAACGTTGCTCAAAATCTGTTCACAATCGTCACCATATCCATCATCATCACAATAATCTTCGAAGTCGAACCAAAGCCGTGTCATATTTCATTTGTTTCTGCTGTTGGCTATGTACAAAATGGTTGACGAAGAACACACGACGGATTAGTATTTCTTGCGTTAATAAAAGCAATTACACGATGTGTTTCAGTTTCGTTGCCTTACTCCTGCTCATTTGAAAGCGACTTATGCGGCATGTGGCAGAATGCTTCTGATAACCTTGACTGGCTCAGAACTCACAAAGAAAACACGGCCCCGGAAACTGAAAGTCTTGGTGACTCCGGTGGCCACTGGATCATCTCTCTGGCGTCCGATGAGCAAGACCCAGAGGTCGCAAGGTCAGTGATTATGCGATGTACAATTTCTTTCGGGGGCAGACTGCCTAGAACCAAGCCCACAGTACCGTATGTTAGTGTCGTATGCGGACTAGCTGACCGGAGCAATAACACTATTTTTGTCTATTATTAATACACTACACAATGAACTACATAATGGACACGAATTTAAAATGAGGACCATCAATTGTCATTTTGAGGACTGTTTCTCGCATATGAGGATATCTATTATGACAATCCTCGTTTCCACTCCTGCCACCTATGTTCTTCAGTTCATTTTTGCACTTCAGTCATGCCATTCATGTTCTTCCACTTAATCCTGCCACTTATGTTCTTTCGCTTCAGTCCTGTCATTTCTATTCTGCGGCCGTCAAAACCATGCTAGCCCATACATACAAGCCTGTTTATGCCTTTAGCCCCAGTGGCACCTCATCTGTCGGAAAATAAATCACATTTGGTTATTTCTGTATTTGGTGCAAGAATCATACTTAAGCATTGCAACTGTTAAAATCAGTTGGTTACTAGCATGATAATCCTGTTACACACAGCTACATCTTAAGTATAACGCTTGTGTGCTGTTACTGAAGTTGTGTAATGCTACAATCTGCCCTGAGACCTCCAAGGTTTTGCCAATTGGTGCTGCCGAGACCTGTTTAGTTGCGGCCTGGTTTTCTAAAGCCTTAACCTCTCCATTCGAGGCCTGTGGCAATAATTGCTATTGCATCAAGAGTAATGAGTAGATATCAGGGTAATCGTTCGGACGTACGCTGGCTGTGAGAACGGAGCTGGCTTCTTAGAGTAATGTTTTGCACGTAGGAAATTTATTATCGATTAGATTATTCCATTGCTGTCGGTATTTTTTCCCCTGGCTTGATTTCTCAAAATTTTAGTTGATGTTTTGTGTTTACAGCATTGAGACGCCGGAGTTGAACTTCACAGGAGACATATGTGTCAAATTCAAGTACTACTTGTCCAGTAATGTCTCCACTGTGGAAGTCTATCAGGCAGACGTGAACACGTTCCAGTTGGATAATGTATATAGTGACTCGGCAGCAACTGGCGCCATATGGCGGTCGGTGTCACTCACTGTAAAGAACTTCGTGAGAAATCATTGCGTAAGTTAATGTAAGGAGCCTTGTCTATTGACAATGTGTAAGTTGGTGTTAGAAGCTTTGTTCATTAACACTGGGTAAGTTGGTGTAAGAAGCTTTGTCCATTGACATTGGGTAAGTTGGTGTAAAAAGCTTTGTTCATTGACAATGGGTAAGTTGGTGTAAGAAGCTTTGCCCATGGACATTGGGTAAGTTGATGTAAGGAGCTTTATCTATTGACATCGGTAAGTTGGTTAATTCGTTGGATATTTAATAATTTAAGGAGCTTAAGTCGTCCATTGATATTAGATAAGTTGATGTAAGGAGCTTTATCTATTGATATCGGTAAGTTGGTATAAGGATCTTTGCACATTGACTTTGGGTAAGTTGGTGTAAGGAGCTTTGTCCATTTACAATGGGTAAGTTGGTGTGAGGAGCTTTATCTATTGACATCGGGTAAGTTGGTGCAAGGAGCTTTGTCCATTTACAATGGGTAAGTTGGTGTGAGGAGCTTTATCTATTGATATTGGGTACGTTGGTGTAAGGAGCTTTGTCCATTTACATTGGGTAAGTTGGTGTGAAGAGCTATGTCTATTTACATTGGGTAAGTTGGTGTAAGGAGCTTTGTCCATTGACATTGGGTAAGTTGATGTCAGGAGCTTTATCTATTGACATTGGGCAAGTTGGTGTAAGAAGCTTTGTCTATTGACATTGGGTAAGTTGGTGTAAGAAGCTGTGTCCATGAACGTTGGGTAAGTTGGTGTAAGGAGAGTTGTCCATTGACAGTGGGTAAGTTGACGTAAGGATTTCTGTCCATTGACATCGGGAAAGTTGACGTAAGGAGCTTTGTCCATTGATATTGGGTAAGTTGACGTAAGGAGCTTGGTCTATTGACATTTGGTAAGTTGATTTAAAGAGCTTTATCTATTGACATTTGGCAAGTTGGTGTAAGAATCTTTGTCCATTGACATTGGGTAAGTTGGTGTAAGAAGCTTGTTCATTCACAATGGGTAAGTTGGTGTAAAAAGCTTTGTCCATGGACATTGGGTAAGCTGGTGTAAGGAGATTTGTCCATTGACAGTGGGTAAGTTGATGTAAGGAGAATTGTCCAAAGACAGTGCGTAAGTTGACGTAAGGACTTCTGTCCATTAACATTGGGTTAGTTGATATAAGGAGCTTAATTCGTCCATTGATATTGAATAAGTTGATGTAAGGAGCTTTATTTATTGACATAGGGTAAGTTAATGTAAGGAGCTTGATCTAATGACATCAGTAAGTTGGTATAAGGAGCTTTGTCCATTGACATTGGTTAAGTTGATGTAAGGATATTGTTCCATTGACATTGGGTAAGTTGATGTAAGGAGCTTTGTTCATTTACATTGGGTAAGTTGGTGTAAGAAGCTTTTTCTATTGACATTGGGTGAGTTGGTGTAAGAAGCTTTGTCCATTGACATTGAGTAAGTTGATGTAATCAGCTTTGTCCATGAACATTGGGTAAGTTGGTGTAAGGAAATTTGTCCATTGACAGTGGGTAAGTTGACGTAAGGATTTCTGTCTATTGACATTGAGTAAGTTGATGTAAGGAGCTTAATTCGTCCATTGATAATGGATAAGTTGGCGTAAGAAGCTTTATCTATTGACATAGGCAAGTTGGTATAAGGATCTTTGTCCATTGACTTTGGGTAAGTTTATATAAGGATCTGTTTCCATTGACATTGGGTAAGTAGGTGTAAGGAGCTTTGTCCAGTTACATTGAGTAAGTTGATGTAATGAGCTTTGTTCATGGACATTGGGTAAGTTGGTGTAAGGAGATTTGTCCATTGACAGTGGGTAAGTTGACGTAAGGATTTCTGTCCATTGACATTGCGTAAGTTGACGTAAGGATTACTCTCTATTGACATTGGGTAAGTTGACGTACGGACTTCTGTCCATTGACATTGAGTAAGTTGATGTAAGGAGCTTAATTCGTCCATTGATAGGGGATAAGTTGACGTAAGGAGCTTTATCTATTGACATCGGCAAGTTGGTATAAGGATCTTTGTCCATTAACTTTGGGTAAGTTTATATAAGGATCTGTTTCCATTGACATTGGGTAAGTAGGTGTAAGGAGCTTTGTCAATTTACATTGGATAAGTTGGTGTAAGGAGATTTTTCCATTGACTATGGGTAAGTTGATGTAAGGATTTCTGTCCATTGACATTGGGTAAGTTGACGTAAGGATTTCTGTCCATTGACATTGGGTAAGTTGATGCAAGGAGCTTAATTCGTCCATTGATATTGGATAAGTTGATGTAAGGAGCTTTATCTATTGACATCGGCAAGTTGGTATAAGGATCTTTGTCCATTGACTTTGGGTAAGTTTTTGTAAGGATCTGTTTCCATTGACATTAGGTAAGTAGGTGTAAGGAGCTTTGTCCATTGACATTGGGTAAGTTGTTGTAAGGAGATTTTTCCATTGACAATGGGTAAGTTGATGTAAGGAGATTTATCTATTGACATGGGATAAGTTGGTGTAAGGAGCTTTATCTATTGACATTGGGTAATTTGGTGTGAGGCGCTTTGCCCATTTACAAAGTAAAGTTGATGTGAGGAGCTTTATCTATTGACATTGGGTAAGTTGGTGTAAGGAGCTTTGTCCATTTACATTGGGTAAGTTGGTGTAAGAAGCTTTGTCCTTTGACATTGGATAAGTTGGTGTAAGGAGATTTGTCCATTGACATTGGGTAAGTTGATGTAATGAGCTTTGCCCATGGACATTGGGTAAGTTGACGTAAGGATTCCTGTCCTTTGACATTGGGTAAGTTGATGTAAGGAGCTAAATTCGTCCATTGATATTGGATAAGTTGATGTAAGGAACTTTATCTATTGACATCGGTAAGTTAGTATAAGGATCTTTGTCCATTGACTTGAGTAAGTGTATGTAAGGATCTGTTTCCATTGACATTAGGTAAGTTGATGTATATACTAAGCAGTTTGTCCATTGACATTGGGTAAGTTGATGCAAGCTGCTTTATGAGATACCGTTGGGTCATTTAACGCAATGAGCCCAATATATCATTGAATAAGTTGATGACTCGCGAATTGCGATATGTCATTAGGTAGGTAGACGTGTGAGGAGTTTTTATAAGATATCATTCGGTAAGTTGATGTGAAGAGCTTTGTCAAATATCATTGGGTAACCCAGATAGTATACTAACGTTAAGTTAACGCTAGATTGTGGTTCGCATGGTTGATATATGGTTTCAAGCTACTTTACTACCTTAAAATAACGTTTATTTTTCGCGTACAAATAAATGTTTGCAAATAAACCTTTGCAAGGTCAGCTGAAAATTAACGCTAGAAAAAAACGTCTACAAATAAACCTTCGCAAGGTAAACTGAAAATTAACGTTAGAAATACGTTTACAAATAAACCTAACGTCGCAGTAGAAAAGAAATCTTAAACATATTGAAAATAAAGGGCACATAAATTAACGTTCATGCGAATAATAATTTTTCCAACAAAAGTTGGGGTTTAAAAAGCCACATAAAATTAAGTTTGCCATTATATTTAGTTGAACCCTTTGATACAGGTCTAATATTGAGCCGGCTTCAGTAGCGCAGTGGTTAGCGTGCGTGCCTTGTAATCTCGCGACCCGGGTTGAATCCCCGAACTGGCGGGGATGATCTTTCGAAGTCCTATGACTTCAACTACTATATTGGTGCCAATGGGCACCAACCTAAGGGCACCCTTTGGGGAAATACGCAGTAACACAAGGTGTACAGCGGCAGGAAGGCTACCGTTTGATATTCGTTTAAAAATGGTTTACCGTTAACATTAAATTAACGTTAAAGCAATGAGCAAAATACGTTGCAATAACGGTACCATATAACGTTAATTAAACCTAACACCTAACGGTCATCTAACGTTAAAGAAACGTTGGCAGGCTATCTGAGAAATTTCTCTAAATTATTTTGTAAGACATTGGAAGTAGTGATTACTTTCTCACATCGGCCCAACTGGGGCATTCTATAACTGATTTAGATAAAAGAACCAGAGGATTTTCAGATCATACAAGTATTCAGTTATCAATAAGTCCAACCGGGGACTGCCAAAAAGAGGGCGAGGATTCTGGAAATTTAGGTTTCTCTGCTGCGTGATCAAAGCTATGTTGAATCCTTAAAACGGTGTTTAGCGGGGTGCAAACTCAGTTACGCCAGCACTAATGATATAGGATTGGCTTGGGATGTAATCAAGTGTGAAATCAGAAGTAAAAGTATTAGCTATAGTAAGTTTAAGATCAAAAGTGAACGTAACAGAAAAGATGAGTAAAACGACTGAATAGCTTAGAGTTAAAGCAAGGTCAAATGCGCAACTACCGATGAAATGATGCTCTTACAACGACAGTATGAAGACCTCCAAATGTATGCAGCCCAGGGTGCATCGGTTAGGGCAAGAGCGGTATGAATTGCAAATGATGAACGAAACACAAAATACTTCTTAAATATGGAAAAAAATAAAGCACTCTCAAACATATTACCGCCCTCTTTGATAGCAGCGATTGCCTAGTTTCGGAACCTGAACTAATGCTAAAAGAGCAATTGAAATTCTACTCACAACTTTATACCGATAATAGAACTCCAGATGAAATAGACTCATATTCCGACTTCTTCTTATGCCACGATGTACCAGCAATAACACCAGAATCGCGAGACCATTGCGATAAAGACCTAACATATAATGTCTTCGCAAAAGCACTCCAAAACATGAAAAATAACAAAAGCGCCGGAAGTGACGGATTATCATGTGAATTCTAAAAGTAGTTTTGGTCGGAAATCAAGGATCTTGTACTAGATAGCCTTTTGTATGCCCTTGATAAAAATCATTAAGCATAGAACAGTGGAGAGGTGTCCTTACATTGATCCCCAAAACTGGAAAAGATTTACGAGACGTAACTTCTTGGAGACCTTTGAGTCTGCAAAATAAATAAAATTTTAACAAAAGCCTTAGCCGAGAAACTTCAAATTGTCATACAAGAGGTAGCAAGTACCGACAAATGTGGTTACATAAGGGGGCGATATATAGCACGAAATATTAGGACCATAGCAGATATCATGGAATACACCAGTCTAGAAGACCGTGAAGACCTTCTTGTACTGCTCGACTTTGAAAGGCAATTCGACACGGTAACGTGGCCCTTTTTACACAGAGTTTTGGAAAAAATGAATTTTGGGCCTTATTATCGCACTTGGATCAAGCTAATATATTAAAACATAACTTGCTGCTGCATGAATAATAACATATCAACGGAATTCTTTACCGTAACGAGGGGCATAAGGCAAATATGTCCCATAAGCTCTCTTCTCTTCATTTTAGTTGTCGAAACACTGGCTATAAAAATAAGACAAAACAAAAATATACACAGTATGGCTATCACGAATATCGAATTTAAAATAATCCAACTTGCGGATGACGCACTCTCTTTCTGCAAGATCAAAAGTCTTTAAGCATTGCACTACATATCTTAGACAAATTTGCATTTTGCTCTGGCTTAAAGTTAAACAGGACCAAGACACGTATTTGTTGTTATTAACACAAACCACAAACCTATGGCACAGGACTTGTATAATAAACAACCTGCTGGACCAGTGTTCAAAACTCTTGGTGTATACTTCTGTAAAGATTTGCATGAAAAGTCTACAACGAATCTTGACGAAAGGTTTCGAAAATTTAAAACAATTTTGCAAATATGGTCTTCAAGATCACTATCCCTGAGAGGTACAATTACTGTCTTAAAAAGCTTGGCGATCATTCAGCTAACGTATGCAACCTTAATGATATATGTACCATCGAGATCTATTCAAGCAGTAGACAAAGATATTGTAAGCTTCTTGTGGAATAAGAAACCAGCAAAAGTTTAAAAAAGTACCACCGTGTCAGATTATAAGTACGGGGGCCTGAAGATGCCTCACCTTGAATCTGTTATATGTAGCCAAAGGGTAATGTGGATAAAAAGACTGCTGACGACTAATTGTACTGGTAATGTGTTAGCCTTCGAGATTCTTACAGTGACGCCAGACGAACTAACCAGCCAGTTGGCAATGAAATTTGTTTCAAAACTAAAAAGCCTTTTTTATGAACAAATGTTAGAAAAGTGGTACGCTTTCCACTCTCGCGAAGCTGCAGCGAAATCGATCCGAGACGAGCGTTTATGGCGTAGCACCTTTATATTAATTGGTAAGGATATTGCAAGAAAATACAATAATGGTATTTATGTGAAATGGGAACATGCCGGTATAACAACAGTAGGCGACCTTTCGAATGTCGTGATTCCAGAAGCCTCCTGCCTCCATCGCGAAATGGATTGAACAGTTCCCTTACCTTCATGATGCTGACTTTACAACAATTTTTGCCTGCCAGAGCAAATTACTCGAAGCACAATATTGCAAAGCTGCCAATATAAGGTTTTAAATAGAATTGTTGCCTGCGGATATAACCTGGCTAAATGAAAATTAAGCAATACTGTACAGTGTAGTTAATGTGGAAAAATGGCAACAATAGAACACTTGTTTTATCACTGTATTAAGGTCAGACCGTTGTGGGAAAATATCGAACGATTTGTGCAAATTAAAAGTCCGCTGTCTCTACCTAATGTAATTTTCGGAGTACCGTTGTTAGAACTGCAGGATAAATTGTATATCAACCTCACTATATTAGTAGGGAAATGTTTTTATATGGATTAATGCTGAACAATTTTAGTACTATATCCACAACGTCTTTTTTTTAATACCCTAAAAACTCATGTATCCAGCGAGCACATTGCAAAAGTTCTTTATAGTAACAATAGACGGGAATGGCAAGCCTTTAATGAACAAATTTATTCTCGGCCGCCACCAAATGAGACGAACGACAGTCCCTGGTACTATACTTTGTCTTTTGCTTTTTAAAATCCCTAGACTTACATTAAGAATGTGTGTGTGTGATTGATGTATCTCTCTGTGCCCATTGATGTGTATTTCTGTTGAAAGCAAAAAAAAGTTTAGGAAACTTTTTGATACGTCATTTGGGATAGTAATATGGGCAACTTTGGAATAAGTGAATACAAAAGTTGATGCATCATGCAACGACCATTTACCAGTGATTGCAAGCGCCCTCACACCTTGCGTGTCAACGTAATATAACCTGTTGTAACTGTAAATGAAGTACGATTTAAACTGAACTTTATCAATAGTAAATACGCAAATGTTTAAATAAGTTGTTCAGAAACGCATAGTTCTGTTAATCAAGCAACGTCTTCTGGTATTGAAACATTGAAGGAAAAACGTGTGTCGCTCGACCTCTGATAATGGCGTTCTGTGCTAGATCGTCTTTCTTGGAAAAGTCGGACAGGATGCAAGCATGGCACTGGATGAAATATCTATCTCCACGAACATTTGTGACGGTAAAGTTATCTTGAGCAAATAGTTGTATGATATGAAGGTTACGTTGCATGTTTGTCGCTTGTCAGTAGTATAACACAAATGGCCTAAATTACTTGAATTGCAATTGTTTGTTTGTAGCGGACGTCGCTATGACACAAATTATATAATAAATTATATCATTTTATACGTGGAACAGACCATGTGTCATTACAATAGTTGCGAACCTTCCAATCAAATGTGTAACAGACAGTCAATGAGTTCTTCAATGTTCAGCAACTCATAACGTATTCCATTTTCAGACGTCAATCTGTGACCCCTGCAAAAGCATAACATTTAAATAGTTAGTTTGTGTGAATTCGTACCAGGGCGTTGCATAAGACTTTGCATCCAGAAAGAAATACAGCCCAATAGATTACCCATGACGAGATTTATGTGTTTAGAGCAGTCCCCCAATTGATTAGCGCTGCTGACGCTGTGGATAAAAGCGCCGCTCCTTTGTTCCAGACTGTGCTGATAACAACGGTGGATGTAGTCAAAAGTGCAGCAGAACCGACACGGGACGCACGTGTTCTTGTCGCAGTGGATTTCTACAGGTTGGAGAAACAGGCTGCCAGGGTAGGTAATAATATCACTGCGCCGGAATGACTGTTGCCGTCGGTATTATGGTGGTACATAGAGAATGTAGCATGACTGTTAATTTGTCTTCAAGAAAGGCTTGCAATAAAGATATAATTTGACTTACTGGTACGTAACTGTCGTGACGTGGTAACCATCTTGGCGATGGATTAAATGAGTCTAACCGTCTCGCTGTAATCGCAATCAATGTAGGAGTACCTTCGCTTGATATGATTTTACAAATGGAATAGTCACGGAAATGTGAATCTTTATATACATCTACCAATATACAAGATCGACGTGCAGACATACACATTGCCTTGCTTGAAAGGGTTTCAGCACGATATGTTATTTAGGATGAGGCAGCGCGTGACATTTGCAAGGTAATTGGCTCTGTTTGAGTAAGTCGTAAATCAGTTTTTCGTTTAAACCCAGATGCAGCTATATTCATGTCAGTATTGAACCACATTTCGCCAGTAAGTTACGAATGTCACCACGTAAACGAAAAGCCAGTCGACATCGCCCCACGGATCGAGTCGCTGCGTTATTTTGTTTCACAAAGGCAGTCTTTTTGCTAAAGACAACCGTTACTTTCAGACATTGATGAGTGCTCTGATGATGCAGACTCCTGTTCGCACGATTGTCAGAATGAGGCTGGTGGTTATACCTGTCACTGCCCTGACGGATGGTCACTCATGGGTTATAGATACAACTGTCAAGGTGAGCCCACGTCTGCAGTTACTCAGCGCACCTATCTCCAAAGACTGATGGCCCCAGTGGTGGGGGGGGGGGGGGGGGGAGGGTCTTTTCGCTGCATACACTTTCAAAATGTTGGCCGTATGGACCCGCCACATTTTGTCGATAACCCGCCGTATGCCGTATTTTTGGGTAGCTAAGCTAGCTAAGATAAGTGACGGCGGCTGAACTATTTTTTGACAATTCATTGTCACTGCCCATTGGGAAGCATCAAGCACTAATTAGACGACGTATTCACTGAATGAACCGGACAGAACTGAATAAAGCACTCCAGGACCGTCTTGGTGCTTGAACGGCCTAGGGACAGGGATCGGATGTTACTCCGAGAGATATAGTTCAAGCAAAACCGCCCCAATGGACAGCGGTCAAAAGCGCGATTTTTGTGTAAAAATCTTGCGTACGCCTACCTTTGTTACTTACGTTTCCACATTACAGATTACGCCTAAGTGAGAAGATGATTGATTATTTTCAGCCTTATTTTCAATTATTAATTTGTTTTTATCACGTGGAAAATGATTTCATCTGTCTGTATCTCCAGATATCGACGAGTGTGCGACAGACTCAGACAATGAATGTGACCACATGTGTATCAACGTGGAAGGAAACTACAGCTGTGCATGTCGTGCCACTCACATCCGGGCTACTGACGGCCGCCATTGTATCGGTGGGTATAGTTTGCTGTTTAGGTTACGTCGGTTAATGAATGATATAAAACGGCTAATATAAGTCTCTGGTGGGGTTGATCTACTGCTTACCTTCTATAATTGGTGCAATAATAAAGCTGAAAGGAATACAATTTAAAAGAAATATAAAGAAGTGTTCAGCACATTGGTATGACAACGGTTGCGTTCGTGTCCAAAGATGTGGACATCGCTTTTCTTAGATATTAATTACTATGTCTAAGGTTATACTAAGAAGCTACTATGTCGAAACAATTAGTATAAGTTGACATATAGACAAGAAACGAAATGTAAGACGGATGAATAAATCTGTATTGTGCTTGGGAACTGACAAAAGGTACACGGGTACACGATATTGCATAACATACACTAAACAAGTCTGAATTTTTTACCAGACATAACTTGACATTTACTGATCATATCGCCCGTGTCGATATTTCACGAGATTCCGTGTCGCTTTTTGACCAAGTTCAGTGTCGCCTTTTCTAGAATGCCACTACCTGTGTCGATGTAACTTTTTCAGATCATCTGTGTCGGCATGGCGGTCAATGTCGAATGTCGATTTTTCAAATATACCTGTGATGCGTGTCGCCATTCTCCTCTTCCAGACCCCTGCTGATCAACAGGTCATAGGTTCGAGGTCGCTGAGTATGTCATTCATGTTTCATCCACCCCATTTCATACTTCCGAAAGGCTTCTGGGTCCAGTTTTGCCTTCATGCGCACAAATGTTGCCTACACATCAGCATTTCATGTCATATGTCCTCATTGCGCTGATCAGCAATAATGTATGCGACATATTGTTCACATTCCGTCACAGATTGTAAATCCGCGTATGAGAAGAGAGTTGCAGCCTCTGAGCTCTTCACCTCGGAGTGCCCGACAACTTCCTCTCACACCGAGATAACCCTGGACGACTGCCTGCTGGAGGCGTGCATCAGACAGACCGGAGTCGTCGCTTACTTCAACATGGTATGTAACCTGAAGCTTTGCGACGGAAGCAATCTTCAGTTGAAGAGGGTTTCCGGTTCCAGTGGTCGGGACATCTACGTCCTGAACACCACGTGGCCAGGGTTCATTAATGGCGGTAATCCATACGCCTTCCCTCTGGTGGCGGTGGTCGCCGGGGTCGTGGTGCCGGTAATCTTACTGGTCGTCATAGTTATCGCTGTTGTCTTCATAATGAGACGCCGGAGGTCGAGAGAACGGAACCAATCTGTCCAACATGTAAATGATGCCGGGCAGCCAACCTCTGTCGGAGAAATCAGGATCCCGCCGATCAAAGAGAACCAGACCGAGGTCGGAATCTACAACGAAGTGACGGAGACTCCCGAACGTCAAGCTTCAGTGACGAATACTCAGGTCACTCACAGGAACGCCGCCTTCCAAGGTGCACATCAGTGCCTAGACCTGGACCTGGGACTCGGTGAATATATGAACCCCACTAAACAACGTGACGACGTTCAATAACAAGTTTTTCTGCGCTGTTGTTCAGTGAGAGTGCCCATGAAAAATAGAGACTTTTTTGATTACGTACCATTTGAAGAACCAATATTGTATGAATATATACAACTTAGTTGATACATGCATAAATCTTCTCAAAGGATATTTGTATAATTGGATAACTAACACACAGTGCCTGTTTAGCCTATATGATAACAATGTATTACAGCTGTTGCATACTTGAAGCTTCAAAATAATATATAACGTTATAAGGTTGTTACCATATGTTAACATCTGATGGACACATTTACATATATACAGGCATACATCTTTCACTCGGCAAAAGCAAGACAACTAAATACATCCCCACATATTCTTCAAATAAGTTATATGGGGTTGCATTTGTATGGATGTGTTTAGACGATTTCTTTTTCGCTGTAACGGTGCGCGATTTCTTTGGGCTTCACATTTAAGAATTAACACCGTTTTGTCCAGATGCATTTCTTATCGTACACGTAGGTAAGAGTTGACACCTCCTTAATTTAAATTTAACAAGAGACCGTGACCATTTCTGTCTGCATTTGTTATGTATATGCAATAACGATAATAGCTCTGATGTATTTTTTATAGTAGGTGGTAAACATTCATATATTTCAGCATTAGTAGAAGTTAGTAGTAATTTATTATTAATTCAAAATAGTAGTATTTAGAGTGCATGTCGTCGTAGTTGATGCTGTGATTATTGGGAACATAGAACGGAAATGGCCTCACTGCAGTTCAGCAATCAACCCCCTTCACTCAAACTCTGGTTAATGGACCGTGCACCCCTTATATACATATGCTGATATCTTAAACCTTCCAAAAAGACAGCTTATACAAATGTTTGGCTATTCTAAGTCTCCTAAGTCTTTTTCTATAACACTTCCATCGCAATCGCATCGCATGTCAGACATGAGGTAATCATAATCAGTAATCGTAATCGATTGTAATCGATTGCATTTCCCAAGTAATCGTAATCATGCTTACTTTTGATGATTACTTCACTATTTTCACTCAGGCTGTTCAGTCTCCAAACTGAGCGTCACACGTTTTATGTCGCCAATATTACTAATGGAAACTGACCACTGGAGTTTTTTGTATAGATGCATCCCCCCCCCCCCCCCCAAAAAAAAAAACACCCCTACTCTCTTCCGGTCCTTTGTGCTTCACCCCGACACATAACCAGATATAGCAAATTAAGCCGATTGGGTACCCGAAAGTGGATCACCTTCTAATCCTACAATTATCTTCTTTGCATTGGATAACTTGAGATGGTCTAGAATGACCTGCGGGGGGGGGGGGGCCGTAAGTTCCCGTTAACCATACCTCCTTCTAAGGAAAATAAGAATAATTGCATCGGATTTGTATAAAAAGTATATAATGCGTTTTTTATATTAAACTCACTATTGAATATATATAGTATAATAACTTTTGTACTACTATTTTGAATAACAGAATACGATCGAGGATTGCTCTTCAGAAAGTGATTGCCGTGGACTGTAACCTTAAATAAATTCCCTCGAAAAATATTCCCATCGGGAATTCAACGTACAGCGTATGATGAGAAATCCGTCGTTCTCCCAACCAAGATGCCCAGTCTACATATGTGTGGCCCGGCTCCAATGTTTTCTAATTGTTGCAATAGTTACTTAAAAGTCTAGTCCAGGGTTCATTTATTAAAAACATTAAAGAAAAAAATTAAGATTGTAATCATGATTACTTTCAATATAATCGTAATAACAATGTAATATGTGTACATATATGGGAACGACTATATCAGCAAAGGTGTTACATTTTTATCCTATTAAAGGACTATTAAATTCTGGCTTTGTGTAAATAGCAATTACTGTGTGTATTACTCATTAGGTAATATCTCAAGATATTCAATTAAAAAATGGCACGAGTTTGCCGCATCTAACGTGTTACACCGAGCAATTACAAATTTAATTACAGATATATGGTACACCATCTATTGTTATTCTTTAAGAAAAACTCATGCTTTGCCCGGGTTTTTTATATACGGTCTAATGACCATTCCAGGTGGGGTCACTCGAATCCTGCTTGGCGCACCGCTATTATCGCCCATGTTTGTACAACAAATAACAAACATGTTGCATAAGCAATTATGTACATTTTAGTGACAAATTGCTTATAACGATGTAATACTTTAGTAATTCTTTAATGCTTACGCAAATTCGCACCTGACGGGGCTTGTCGTCTGGCAGTTCGGATTTTAGATTCTGGAAAGGAAGTTCAGAAGTCTGAAATATTCCGCCTCGTTTTACCCGTGGTAGGGAACTGACCGGTAGAAGCTGTAAGACAAGTTATATTTATAGTTTAATAAGGGAAATGTAATATATCGTATAATAAAGAGCCAATTTTTAACTCCACTCCTGGCGTTTGTTGAGTTTCTTCTTCATCGACCGCTTAAGCCGCAGAGTTAAACAGTACTATTTACCTAATGTGTTTCTCTGTTCCTGTAACCATCGGGTTACGGCCGAGAAATACCACATTTTGGTACACGATTGGAGCCGACTTGACGGGCTGCCCAGACCGGCGCTCTGATCAATGTTCGGATGCGAAGCGCCGTGCTTCGTGGATGTCGTTCCACAGGCGGCACATGCACCCGTAGTTGGCGTCCAGCACCCGGAACTCACTGTGGGTGAGTTAACGGCCGCTAGCTGTCAGGCGCGGCTCGGATAACGGGTCTATGGGGCAGTGCGCGAGATCCAGCGTTCGTGCGACGACCCCCAGCATCTCAGATCCGTCCTGGCAGCAGCGCCGGGGCGGCCGACTCCAAAGACTCTTGTAAGTCTCGGGTCGGGGATATACCTGGACGTTAGTGCCAGTCGGAGCACGCTGGCGCACGGCCCTCACGCTCCGGTGTTTGTGGCGCCCGAGACTGGTAACGTGGATATATAGTCTGGCCGCTGGCTTCCAGGGTCCCCTGTGGGGATTCTCGCTGCTGCGTCGGACACCTGCAAAGAGAGAGAAGAGCCGAGGTCGGTGTCTGGGGCCGGACTAGCTACGGGAGGGTAAGCTGTGGTTGCCACGTTGAGCAGGTGCGGCCTTCCTCTTGTTTATGTGAGACTGCCACCTAGGTTCGTGGGGCAACCACCTTCGGGTTGGGACTCTATATTGGCAGGTGGGGCCGCCACTAAAGCACGTGAGGTCACAGCTGTCTGCTCTGACAGAGAAACCGAGCGGGCTCTCGCACCGACAACGCCGGACATGGTCTGGGGAACTGGGCCGGCTACGGATTCCGTCGGCTGCCTGGGGTACCGGCAATCGGTGGCAACGAACCACCCCGGGGCTGTGGGCGTATGCGGACGTCGCTTTGGGTCAGGTCTCGCAGGCGCCTTACCCGTTGGAGGGGCCGACGTCAAGGGACGTTTCCCCGTGGTTGCCTCGACATGGTCCTGCCAACCAGCAAAGTAGCGCCAGCTCCGAGGTGCGGCCTGTAACATAATCTCAGAGCGTCCAGCCAAGGGTTTATTCCCTTGAATCAGGCGTTTTGGTTTCAGGGTCGCGTAGGCCAAGTTCCTTCCAAGCGCTGTATGGAACTGCGGGGGATGAAACTCGCTGTCGGATTTCGACAGGTGGCGCTTCACGTCGTCCAGCCAGGGGTTTATTCCCTTGAACAGGGGTTTTGATTCCTTCACAGCGCTTGGAAAACTTGTCGCCGGCGGGACAGATGTAGTACACCGTCAGCTGACAGTGAACCGACAATGACGCCACAACTTGGCCAACCTGGAATCCTAGTCACGGCACCACTGTGATGTCTCTCGGCCCTGCCCTCCGTGGACCCTTCCTAGGACCTACCCCTGTATACAGGGATCAAGGGTCACGAACTGACCCGGAAAGTTTGGTACCCGCCATGGCTCGGACTCCGACCTCGAAACGTAAAACGGAGCGAAACGGATAATTTCTTTAACGCGGGTAGTTTTTAGTCTATATATAGCCTATGTCGCACAGAACAGGTACCGAGATACTACAACCATAGCTCGAAACGGAGCATTGGGAAAAAGCCAGTCGGATGAAAGGTCAGCCGCGCATGCGTTCCTTTTGGCGGGTGTGACAGATACTTTCTTCTGAACTGCGGGCCTGGCAGAAACACACGTGGTAACCAAACTGGCGAATTGCTGAAGATGTTTACTTGAGTATCATTCCACCACCTTCCAGGTATGTTTTTCTTTATAATGATACGGTAATGGTACAATGACATGATAATATGATAATGGTACAAAAATATGATAATGACACAATGATATGATTCTAGCGTATTCTAGTTATATACTGAATGAATGTAATAATACTTCGAAGGCGTAATAACTGGTTCTATAGGGCTGTACAGTCACTTCGGGATCTTATCGAGACCCCACGAGACAGGGATACCTATGCTCTACGTCAATGCCTAGCATCAACGGCCTGTACGTGCTGCCTACCTTCCGGTTGTTTGCCTTCACTCGCCTCACACACAAGATCGGCTAAAGCTGTCCTTGGAAGCACAAATAACCACTGAAGTTATGTGCATATCCGAATTATAACCATCCGAGTAGATTTATGTAATGTATGAGCGGTTAGGCAGTTGAAAAACCAGAATGCGGTTGTCTCATGAGTGACTGTCAGTGTCAGGCGATCTAACGTGCTGCGCGGGGTTTTCCATGTCGTATGACGTAATAATCATCATGACGCGCGTGTCTGCGCGCGGTATGTATGGTTACGTAACAACGCTCCTTATATGGACTGAGCAGGTGAGGACAATGGTGCTCCGTTTGTCGTAGAACTATAAGCATCGATGATTTGGCTCAAAATACAACGCTTCCAACGGCCTCATCGAAGGGACCACATGCATTATGGAGAGATAAATGTCTTATCTTTAATTATATTATGATTTTATAGTTAGCCATGCCTGGACCAAAGCAAACAAAAAATAGTTTCACATCCACTCGATTCTTCACGCACAAACCGCGCAGCCGGCCGGTTCCCAAAACTAAAACGTTGACTACAATGAGTGCGAGTCACGTAGTTGCAGCAAGGCACCAGCGTGATGCGCACTCGTTCTAAGAGCACGTGTTTTTTTGTTGGTCCCCAAAAGACCTAAACCGGAAATAGAACCCGCGAGAACTGTACAGCCCTATGATGAGTGTTTGCGTACATGACTTAAAGCAAAATATTGACATAGTTTTACTGTAAAGGTCGAGATCCGTCAGAAAGATACACTGTTAATGTCGAGATTTGTAGGAAAGGTGCAGTGTTAAGTTATGACCTAGTGCTAAGTACAGTTCGTTTACAACGACACACCGTTAAAATAGCAATAGTCAAACTTCGAACCCCGGTTGCAAATTGCTGGAAACGCCTACATAGTGAGCGCTAAATGTGAAGGCGGTGGAAATCGTGTAACCTGACCCAAAGGATCTTGCGACACTTTTCATACACAATCGTTGTCATAGTAACATCGCGTAGAGCAACGAAACATGAAAATGAAGTTATTTATACATCTCGACCAAGAAAAAGAAAGAACGTGCGATAAAAACAATAGGGCCCCAGAGGGGCTTTTTCGACACGGCGACACGGCGATTTTTTACATCGACAACGCGACATTGGGGTTGTCTTAGAATCGACATGCAACATAAGAATTATCGACACGCGACATGGACCTTTTCTTAAAATCGACACGCGACATGACTACCCCCCCCCCCCCCCCCCTCAGGGGCCCTAACACTGGCTTTCTGCTTTCCCGGGTCTGAAAGACTGACAGTGTTCTAGCATCACGTCGGATGCACAAGTCCAGTATGTAATCATCTCAAAGTCGATTAGAAGGTATCTTCAAGCGATGCATGACAAATCAAGGTCATCGTTCACGATATAGGCTACGGAATATGGTGTATCCGGTGATTTACTCGCCATACTGGCTAATCTTGAGATTTGCGAACCACTAATCCAGGGGCTAGCCTGAAATTCGTTTACTGGTTTAACCAAAGAAACAAGGAGTTGTGTTCACGTTCAGCATGTATAGGGCTTTACAACCGCTACAGGATCTGATCGAGACCTCGCGATACAGAGATACTTACGCTCGACGTCAATGCTATAGCAACAACGGCCTTAGCCTCGGGAGACCCACTCTGTTCCGCCGTTGGGTCTCGGTTCCAGCTTGGGTTTCGCACGGGGACTTTTAAACAGAATAGGCGCATTTGGAAATATTGAATTATCTGGAGGCACACTGGGGCTAAATATCACATTTTTGTATAGATTAATCGTTTAGCTATCAAATTCTTCCAACGAATAAAAAAGATTGATCACCTGTATCTGTGTTTGCAAGACGATTTCATGAGTTATTAGGCTTAGGCTGGGTCCCAGCTCTAATTTGTAGAAATGCGCGGCGCATATTCCCCATCAATATGCGCAGCGAGTGTGAAAATGCATTGAGGACGTAGGCGACATCAGATATATAATGAAGCCCTAGCGGAGTAAATCGAAGGCAGAGAGTGCGTGTTTTGTTGTTGGTCCTCAAAGCACTTAAAACGGAAATAGAACCCGTTCTATATGTGAGGCAACGTTGAAGTTGAATTCGCCTCGTAAAAATAATATTATTAATAGTAACAGCGCGAGTGTGCTTTCATTTTATTATCATTGGCGGCCTGCTACAGCTTGACGTCGGACCAATAACGTTGCCCAACGCCGTGCAAAACTCACTATAGCATCTGTTGTCAGTTCAACCGTTGAACCCGTGTCAGGTAATATTTAAATGGTCAATGTTGGATCGCAAATATGTTACCGAAATACCTTGTTTAATATTTTTCTGATGTACCTTAGACGATAATGTCTTTCATTTATTTTACTTCGATGCTTTATTAAATATCTTTTTATTACGACTCTAGGTTTTATCGTGACACATTAGTTTGTTGATATTTCATCATGCACCGTTTAACGTTTGCAAGAAACCGGCAACTGGCAACCAAATATCAACAATGCAAACCACATTCTAAAGTCAACTTGACGTTAGCATGCTGTCTGGGTAAGGCTGATTTAGGCAGGCTTTTACCTGGTAACAACACAAACGCATGCCACACATCTAATCTGGAGATCATGCTTGTGATTCCTACCATGGAGATTATTGATTAAATCATGTCAGAAATTAGTTGTTATCATGTTAAAAATAGATTCACCTTGTGTAGCTCGGTACACACATCAACGCCTAAAAATGTAAAAGTACAAGCACCAAAAGAAGAGATCAAACATTACTGTTTCGTTGTGTTGTGGAGGGACGGGATCACGTGTTGCGCTCTGACCATCGCCACTCTAAACCTGCTCGAGATGACCACGCTAACCAACATGGCCGACATCTTCCACGTGGTCAAGGTCGTGAAGAACAGCAGACCGAGTTCATCCTCTCATGACGAGACGAGTTAAAGTTGCATGTTGAGTTCTTTCCCGCCAAAACTAAGCCTAGGCGAAATTTATATCAAAATTTGCAGAAAACTCGATTATTTCATTTTATAAACTCAGAAACCTGATAAACATCGCCGTTTCGGCTGTGGTGTGGCAAACGTGTCTAGCCAGGGACACCACAGAACTCTGTCGCGGCACTGCTACTTATACCAAAGCATCGCGAAGCACACAAACTGATGACTCTGTCGCGGCACTGCTACTTATACCAAAGCATCGCGAAGCACACAAACTGATGACGTTTACCACTAAAATGAAAATTTGTGGTAAATTGATGTCATGGGCAAGGCTAAGAGACACTGTTTGGCAGTTTATCATAGGTGGAGTATAGACAAAAGAAATCTTGAATGATTCAAGGACTGATTATTATTTGTATTTTGACCTCTTAAGTTTTGGCGGGAAAGAGCTCGACATGCAACTTTAAATACACGATAAAAACGAGACAAGGAGGCTTAGTTATTCGAAATTATTTGTTTTGCCGCCTATGTTTTAATTAAACTTACTATGAACTGCGCTGCTTGCCTGGAGTATATGAACACGACGGAGATCGAAAAAAGCTAGCGATGGGGGAGGGGGGGGGACCTAACTTCGTATCGATAAACGACGATGTCGTTTCTCGATTTTAAGGCAGCCTCAATATCGTGATGTCGATTTTAAAAATAGCCGTGTCGCTTTGTCGAAAAAGGCCTTTTACGTGGTAACCACGTGGTGACAACCAAAGAACTTCTATAAATTCTTTGTGACAACGCGTGGCTGCAAGATGAATGGGATGAACATGTAAACGACTTTTGCTTTTGATGAATTCTAAAATATTGACGTGCATTTAACGTATCTGGTTCGATTATTTCGTAATTTACACAGAACTGCTCCAGCATTCTAATTTCGCGCATGCGTACAGCTTCTCGTGGGATTGCATCAAAGTGATTATACAGATTTGTATAATACCCCCCTCCCCCCCAAGGAAAGTCCTCATTTCTCAATCACGATAATAATTCTAGGTGATCGCGAAAAAAAGTATTACCCCCGCCCCCCATTATGAAAGAACCCGAACCACAGGTAGTGCCCCCTCCCCCGGATTGTACTACATGGCTGATGTAGGTTGTAGGAGGGGGGGTGGGGGGCCGCGTCCCTGACCTCCAGTAATGAATGGAAAGCGCACTGTCACATGCCTATACACCTGTACGTAGTGCGTATCTTTCTTATAAAATAGACACCCCACAGAACTGCTGTTTTACATGAAAGCATCAAATCTGTACGATAGATAAGTTCTGATGTAATCATAGGGGCACACAACAGTGTCTGTAGAGCGGGTTTGCCGGGAAAAACAAATAAACCGGACTTGCATGGGAATGTGGCGTGTAGAGAGGGTTGATACCCATTCAAGCGGATAATGGGGGGGGGGGGGGTGGATTATGCGGCACTCGCCTAAACCTTGCAATGCATTAGGCACCTACGTGGGGTTGGCGAGAGATAGGGCATTCATAGCTAAAAACGCCATGTCTGCTTCCACATTTATAGCCCACCCCACCTCAGCCTCTCCAGTCTTCAACCGAGCATGACCCAAGACTGGAATGGACCAGATTTGTGTATGGAAAGGGTCTAGGATTCAGGTAAAATAGCGCTCCCCCGGCATTCATCATTACATTCGTGTACCATCCTGACCACGTGGCGCTGTTTCATGCATTGCGCACACGAAAGTGTGATTCGGCTTAGGAAAACAATGTTTTTGGAGGGAAACAAAACAACATATATGTAGCGAATGGTATCTGTGTGGGGCTAAAATAATTAAAGGCGTTTAGCCACAGTGGCTAATTGAAATGAATTGGTAGACTACATCCAAGCTATCCAGCGCTCGTCCGCCATATGGCGTCTGCCATGGAAAACGTCTTTTGTCCGAGCGCTAATGGGCGCTCCTTGGCTCAACACTTTCCTCATCTCAGACGATGTGCTTCTGCATCTGCTCTGCTCGACTTTTTGTCTTAATATACTCAGTTGTGCATAGGACCTATTCGTTTGTGTTTAGTGAGTATTTATTTGTTTTTTGCCGACGGAAGTTTGCTGTCGACCTCAGTTTTTCGGTTGGGAACGGTTCCTGGGGCGTAAAGTATAAGGCTGAAATAATAAAGTTCTTGTTTCATAGTCCCTGTTTCAGGGTAACTGTCCATGAATTTCTGAGCAATCGCAGATTTTTTTAACGAAAATATCTGTGGAAAAACCGTTTGAGCGGCAGTTTTGAGTCCTGAAAAATTCCAACGCTCTGTATATGACCCCAAGCGCAGTACACACTATTTAGACCCCATACTATGAGGGACCATTTTACTGGCTTACGCGCGTAAGTGACTGGGTTACGCGCGTAACCTAGCTTACGCGCGTAACCTGTTGACCAATCAAGACCTTCCTTACATCGCGACATTTCAGCGGTATCTACAAAATGGCGTCAGATTCCAACAGAGCAAGCGCTTTCGCCGATAGGATTCGTCGTATTCACACCAGCTTTGAGCTCAAGGCCTCCAGCGCCATGGGTAATCAAGATCAAGACTTCCTTAGTGGGGAAGTGCATCATCACTTTTGCTTTCATCACGCAAATATAACGAAAAAATAGCGTTTGGCAGAGGCGCCGGTATTATTGACAGTTTTACGACATCATCCCGCTCAAGCTGTCAAAGACGCTTTGACCGGTGGGGGTGGGGGGGGGGGCGAGGGGGGGGGGGGCGAGAGGGGGGGGGGGCGAGGGCCTCAATGACGTTTAGAGAAGAAATATGTGAAGCCCCTCCCCCACCCTTCTATATCCACAGATTGAGCACTATATTGAATATTACACAATGATCGGTCTTTTGAAGATTAAGTGAATAACTCATCATAGTTAGGTAAATGGGATAACAATTTTGTGCTAAAATCCTTAGCCTTTTTGGTAGGATTTATTTACTTGCAATGATAGGGGTTTCAAACTTTATGTTTGCATATCAAGGGAATATAGCAATATTGCAGTCAATTTTTTTCATGGATGATAATGTCATTATAGAATAAAACAGAGGCCATAATAAAAACATTAATTGTTTCATTTATCTTGTGAATTTAGGAGCGGGTACGTACACTACACGATTTTCAGCCTACTTTGACTATTCATCAAAAACGACAACGAACGACAGCGATGTAAGGAAGGTCTTGATTGGTCAACAGGTTACGCCCGTAACCCAACCACTTACGCGCGTAAGCCAGCAACTTACGCGCGTAAGCCAGCCACTTACGCGCGTAACCCAGCCACTTACGCGCGTAAACCAGCCGCTTACGCGCGTAACCCAGTCACTTACGCGCGTAAACCAGCCACTTACGCGCGTAACCCAGCCACTTACGCGCGTAAACTGGCTATCACGCGTTCAATATTGAACGCGTTCAAAATTCCAATGTGACCCAAATGGCCCCTCATACTTTCCGCTCCATGTGCTCGACGGGGCCATTATGATAGAGACATTTGGGGGGCATCCATGCCCGGGGTCACACGGTTAGAGTTCATAAACACAAGCACGTGCTTTCGTTTTGCCATTGGGTTGTACTAAAATGGCATTTCTCGTTTTCGCCATTCTCCCGGCGGATGGCGTTCCGCTTAAGGTAAGCCACCCATAATGAGCCTCGGCGATTTTGAGCAGACCTCGGTAAACATCGGCAAACATCGGCGGGCTACGTAGCCCTGAGATTTTAAGCAGTCTTAATGAAACAAAGCACGAATAAAACACAGCAAAAGAAGTGGTGACGTAGGTAAAATAAATAGAACATCGTATAATAAGCTTCGGCGATTTAGAGAAGACCTCGGTAAACGTCGACAAACATCGGCGGGTGTCAGTGAAAGAGGAATTCCTAACTCGTTACGTCATTCACAGGGAATCCCCAATTCGTGACGTCATTCACAGGGTATTTCCCCGAGAAAGGCTCTTCGTGATAAATTCCGAATATTCAAGAAAAGAACATGGAGAAAACGTGTAAATAGTTCAGAAAACATTCGTGTAGATCATAATTATATCGGAGACAATTATATATAACCAGATTTATTAAAATGTGAGCACAAGGCGTAAATTACTGATAATTGGTGTGAAATAAGCTGCTCCAAAAAATATTTCTGAAATAACATTTTCAAGTTTCAGGACGTGTTTCTCGGAAAATGTGCACAGCTGTGGTTGTCGATTCTGACCAGCCTTGTCAATTCTGACCAGGCCCCGTACATACATTTTTTATGAAATTATATAGCCAATTTTGTGAAGGTGGTGATTTCGAATTATGTTAAAAACGGTCCTGTTTTTGCATAACTGCACTTTATTATTGCCATTCTGTTATTTTTGCCGCTACTATTTACATTGTTGAATATCATTCCTGTATTGCACTAGGTTTAAGCTTTCCAGAGCTATTACTGGTAGGTGTCAAGTTTTTGTCATTTTGTGAAATTGGGCTATACTTGGAAAATGGAGAATATTTTTTTAACGGGAGGGTAAAGTATCCTAAAAATTCACCAGAAGGTGTGTAATTGGGTGTACTTTCATAAAATAATCACAAATACAGAGTTCTTTTACCTTGCTATTGTTGTATTAATGGTATTCTGAGGTTTTACTCACTGGTTGTACAGTTTCAAATTGGTGAGATGGCTGCCGGCTGACACAACAGAACTTGAATGGTCCCGCCGTGCTGCTTGCCGTCTTGTGCCGATCTGCCGGCCTACAGTCCCTCTCGCTAGGGGGTGCGTCCGCTTCCAGTAACATCCGCCAGGGGCCGCATCTACAAGTTAGAGGGCGCTCATGGTCCCCCCAATTTACCTCACTTTTGCCCGATACTACACTCTCCCCCGTCATATGTTTTTTTGGTCTTATTCATCAATAAAAAATAATTAAGTCTACGGGTATAACTAAATAGTCTTATTGTGAGCCAATATACATCATTTTCCGTGCCCTCATAATATTATTATAATAAGGTGAATATTCGAGCAATACATATGTATACAGGTATACATAAATATTGACGTGAGACGAAAGGATCAGAAGCATCCGAACCACTTCGTTCCCGGTACATACCTACATATACTTGTCAATCTGTTAACATGAATTTATATTACCTTAATATTTACAACGTCACGTCAATACATATGTAATATAGATTAGGGCATACATAAATATAGACGTGAGACGAAAGGATCAGAAGCATCTGAACCGGTCCACCTGATACGTGTAATATCAAGGATTACATATACTTAACTATAGTGCTGAATATACAGTGATCAAATGTAAGGTTCAGAAACATCCGAGCCTGTTCATTTGTAATAATTACTTTTAAAACTGTAGCAGAACTGGTTTGCAGTATTGCCAGTGATAGCTAAGATCATTAATACTAGCAGATGGCAAACTCGTCACTGTGGCTTAGGCCGCCGTGTCGACAATTTACATAATTTTCTCGCGGTTATATGTATATGTATGTATTAAACTTAAAGAACCTGACTGTTCCTAAACGTTGTACATGGAGAACTCTAATATACTTAAACCTTGATGACATAGGGGCAAATAAATCAGTTCTCCTTCACATGACACTCTGTATCCTGAATCAGAACATCCGGTATGAAAGTAGGATAGCTCGCCCCTGAATTAGGAGGCCAGCAGGATGATATGGAGAAGGGGAACCCTCACTATGAGCACCCAGAACATCCGGTTTGCTTATTAGGAGAATTCTCCTCTAAGTGCGGATTAGATGGCCTGACAGAATGAAGGGGAGAAGGGGAAGACTCACTATGAGCAACCAGAACTTCCGGTGTGCTATTTGGATAATTCTCCTCTAAGTGCGGATCAGATGGCCTAACAGGATGATAGGGAGGGCTCACCATCAGCAACCAGAACATCAGCACGCAGTTTTTAGAACTCCCTTCCCAGAGACGATACGGTAGTCTGACAGAACATTCGGTACAGTATTAGGAAAACTCTCCCCTGAGAGGGGATCAGGTGGTCTGATTGGATGGTAGGGAGAAGGAAAGGACCAACTATCGGCAACCAGAACATCCGGTACGCAGTTAGTAGAACTCTCCTCCAAGAGAGGATCAGGTGGTCTGACAGGATGATAGGGAGAAGGAGAGGAACAACTATCAGCAACCAGAACATCCGGTACGCAGTTAGCAGTACTCTCCTCCAAGAGAGGATCGGGTGGCCTGATTGGATGGTAGGGAGAAGGAGAGGACCAACTATCAGCAACCAGAACATCCGGTACGCAGTTAGCAGAACTCTCCGCCAAGAGAGGATCAGGTGGCCTGATTGGATGGTAGGGAGAAGGAGTGGACCAACTTTCAGCAACCAGATCCTCCGGAACGCTGTTAGGAGAACTCTTCTCTGAGAGAGGATCAGGTGGTCTAACAGGATGGTAGGGAGAAGAGGATTCACTATTAGCAACCAGATCTTCCGGTACGCTGTTAGGAGAACTCTTCTCTGAGACAGGATCAGGTGGCCTGACAGGATGATAGAGAGAGGAGGATTCACTATTAGCAACCAGATCTTCCGGTACGCTGTTAGGAGAACTCTTCTCTGAGACAGGATCAGGTGGCCTGACAGGATGATAGGAAGAGGATTCACTATTAGCAACCAGATCTTCCGGTACGCTGTTATGAGAACTCTTCTCTGAGACAGGATCAGATGGCCTGACCGGATGATAGGGAAGCTTGTGTTTGGTGCTTTGGGGTGGTTGGCCTAGGTGATAGCTCGAGTAACGGCCTACAACCCGAGCCTCTAAGAGTCTAAAGAGGGAGTGATCTCTACTCTAGATTCTTGGATAGGAGAAGGAGACAGAGAACGGTAGCATTCTTTGCTGCAGTCTCGTGCAAAATGAGTAGCAGATCCACAACGGTAACATTTGGAGGGTGTCTTAGATCCAGCAGGAGGTGAAGGTGATCTAGGGCGCAACTGTTTTTTCAACATCTGCAAAATCTGTGTAACTTGTTGATTAGCCAAATCAGCTTTAAGTTGGGCAATCTCGGACTCCCAGTTACCATCTTTTGGGTCTTTAACTTTCTGGGAATTTTCAGCCAGTTGGTTTTGTTTGTCAATATTAATTTTCCTAATCTGGTAATTTTCGAGATCCAATGGGGTATTATCATTTTCAAATGTGACTCTCCTGATTTCGGATCTAAAACCCCCAATCATGCGATGATTGTGAATGGACGATTTCACCATTTGAACAGCTTCGTCCAATGTGGTTTTTCTCTAAAGCACTCAGAGCTGCTTTCTTGTCGATGCATCCTCGACAGAAAGAATCTATTGCCATGATCTGAATGATTTCTTCAGGAGTATTTGGAAACCCATCAGTTGCCAGTTCTAGTACTATATCTGCAAATTCATCAAGGGGTTCTTCTATAGTTTGTTTTAGATATTGCAGTTGCCGACGGAGAGAGGAAGGGGTATCTTTCTTGCTAAATCTGGTGGCCAATTTTGCAAATAGAAGATGAATATCATTTTGTAGCAGTTGCGATTGAGAACAGAAAAACTTCAGAGCTCTATCCCGGAGTGACTCCACTAATTTATCTAATTGGGTCATATTGTCCCAAGCATATCTTTGAACCATTCTTTTGAATTGTACCTCAAATGGTTTCCAGTCCTCCCTTCCATCAAACGTGGCCATCTGTGGAGGAGGCGACCCATCAAATCTCTCCCTACGAGTGGATTGGTTCCACAGGGATTCAGAGAGGTTTTTTTTCAGGTACAATTTTCTGAGACTGATGTTCCATATGGGGGGAAACTTCTGAGTGTCTGGTGTCTTTTAATTCTTCTTGTAATTTATTAATCATTCTGTTCATCTCAGCTGATTGTCTCTCGAATTTAGATTTAATTGCATCATTGCTTTTGATTAAGTTATCTCTATCCTGGGACCATTGATCACGTAGTTTATTTATTTGCTTTTGAGCATCTACTGCTATTCTTCCATTGTTCTTCAGCAACTCTTCCTTTTCACCTTTTTCAGTCTTTATCTGTTGTTGCAAATTTTCCAACTGTTGTTCTTTAATTTTCATGTCAACACTCAAGGTATCAAAGCGGCTAACTAGCTTGTTGAAGGTTTGCCACTGTACATTAGGGTGTGCATTTGCATCATTGTCAAGTTCATCTGGTGAAGACAATGTGTCAAATGCAATCAACGTTTGATCAATTAATGGTTGTAAAACAGTAGCCGGAATGTTAATATCAGTCAACAAATCTTCAACAGTGAGACCAGTCTGCTTATCATCTCGTAAAGAGATGATAGCAGTAGCACGATTTAGTCCAATTCCCTGCAAAGTTTGTAATTCTTCCAAAGTTGCAAAATTAATGTTTAAAGCCATATTGATTATAAGAATATTTTATAAGGTAAATATAAAAAGAGGAAAGAAAACCATCTTTGTAATATTTAGTAGTTAGTGGTATAGAAAAGGAGACATTGTCCACCAAGAAACAAGCCAAAATATTCAGATAAGTGTCAGGTAGGCCTAGAACAAAATGGTCAGCCGGGCAAACAGAATCAATTATGCACAAAAGTTGATTGTCAAGATAAACAAACTATCAAAACAAACAAATAGTAATCTGACTAGGAAAAGAACGAGTGAGAATCAGAAACTTCCGATACTACACAAGTCAATAACCCGCCAGGCTACTAAAATGTCTACCCAAGCTAACACATCATGTGACCAATGCCGGCGAAGGAAAAAAAAAAAATTTTCAGGCCTGGGTTGAGTTGCGGAGCACGCTCGACCGCCGCGAACATTTTTGGTCACTCGGAGCTCGCTATGCAACGACATTCATAGAAATGGCCTGACGTCACAAGTTTGGTGCGCATGCGTAGTAGGTGAAAATACGGAGCCTCGTTATCGCGCAGGTGAAAACATTGCCACGTGGTTATAAATCTGCATACAAATTTCGTGTTTTGGTGTCTTTTGTACTAGTTTTGTTCCGTGCGTTTGCGTCTGATTTTCTTTCGTTGTGCTATGTCCTAGAACTATTTGGAATCCCTACCTGGTGTAGTTAGTGCCAGGTACCCAGAAAACGAAAAGTAGCTGACCTAAAGCCCAACGAAGCAACGGAGAAGTGGGTGACCGTCTTCTTGGGATGAAGCCTGTTGTTATGAGTAGACCCAAGGCATGCAAAAACTTAACGCAGAAACAAATTCATGTAGGTCAGAATGCATATTGAAACCTCATAATTTATATTAATCCAGTGGATATCCCCATTCCTCATTTGTTGCTGCCAAGTTCTTACCTTCTGCTTGCTGACACATAATTGCAAACGTACATAATTATATAAGTGGTCCTGATTAATAAGGCCCAAAACAAATGCATACCCTGAATTTGAGGGAAAGACATTTTCTCTTGCCTTCAATTTGTGGATAAAAAATATTATTGTTGAACTTGACAGAAAATTTTCTCCTTACCAAATGGGGGGGTGGAACAGGGTGGCTCGGTTCTCTGATCTCTATTTGGGGGGTTGGCATGTTCTCTGATCTCTGATTTATTGGTTGGCATGTTTCTTTGATCTTAGGCAGTATATTTGATCTTAGATGTTTCTCTCATCTCTGATATTTGATTTTCCCAAGGTCTGATCTGAGATCTCTGCTGTTTGTAGGCCCATGTTCTATGATCTTAGATTGATTTCCACCCACCCCCCACCCCCCAAAAAAAATAACCTTGCATTGAACTTGACAGAATTGCTTGAATTTTAATTTTTCCTTACATTTATTGAAGAAGTTGCCTTGGACTTGACGGAAAAAATTACTTCCCCCTAATCTTATAACCTTGTGGTGAAAAATAATACATATTTATTTATTTTTTTGGTGGGGGGTAGGGGCTTTTATTTGCGTCATGGTAATGGACTGACGTCACAATTTTTGTGCGCATCAGACTAAGCACACTGAGCCTCGTTATCGCGCCCTTGAAAACTTTCCCGTGGATACGTAAGCATAGCATCTTTCTCAGTGTTTTCTGTCGAATTAGTCCGTGGTTTCGCGCCCATTTTTATTTATTTAAGAATGTCCTACGATTTTTTTGAATGCCTGCCTGGTGAGGCTAGTGCCAGGGGGGTGGCTAAAAATGGGTTAAAGGCTATAATGCTCTATAGATCAACAGCTTTTTTACACCTAGCGAACAATAATGCTTGCCATAAATTTGGCAAAAAAATAATTCAACCCTTGACCGGATAGAAGAAAACTTCCCCTAATTTTTAATTTCTTGGGCTAGAGGTGGGGAGGGGCAGTGGCGGATCTAGGGGTGGGGGGTTAGGGGGGTTGCAACCCCCCCCCCCCCTTGGGAACCAGAACATACAACATACAATATCTCTAAGCCCAAGCCCACCCCCCCCCCTTCCGTCACAAGTCTTCAGAGCAGCCCCCCACCCCAGTCGCAAGTTTTCAGTGAGAGAGAGCAACGCCCCCCTTGGAAACCTGAACATACACTGTTGAAGTCGGCTTCTCCGAGCACGACCCCCACCCCCCCCCCGGTCGGAAGTTTTTCAGAGAGCAAACCCCTCGGTCGGATGTTTTCAGAGAGCAACCGCCCCCCCCCCTTGGCAATTTCCTAGATCCGCCCCTGAGGGGGTTTGCTAAACAAAAAAATGTTACATTAATCTTGGTCCCATATTAGATTATCACAAATTCTTGCTCTCATATTACCCAATAAAAATAATATTATCCCATTGCAGCGCAAATATTTGTGGCCCAAGCTAGAAATGATAGCCCAGAAATAGTCCTGCCCCCACCCCCATTGTGGATACAGAAATTAGCAAAAGGGGACGGGGGGGGGTCCAATAAAAGTTTCCGACCGAGGGGGATGGGGCAGCACTACAAAAGGGCGGGGGGTCCACACCTCAGATGGCCTAACTTTACGGCCCCAGAGGGGCTTTTTCGACACGGCGACACGGGCGATTTTTAAAATCGACAACGCGACATTGGGCCTGTCTTAGAATCGACATGCGACATAAGACTTAGCGACACGCGACATGGAACTTTTCTTAAAATCGACACGCGACATGAACCTTTTCTTAAAATCGACACGCGACATGGACCTTTTCTTAAAATCGACACGCGACATGGCTACCCCCCCTCAGGGGTCCTAACTTTTGCATTGAAAAACAGCATTCCTCCTCAAAAATGGAGGGGAAGTCTCCCCCCCCCCTGGATCCACCCATGCCCCCCCCCCCCCGGCCCTTGTTTCGTTTTGCATATTGTGGTTGGAGCAACCCCAGACCTTGCACGGCTTCGACATGATTTTATTTGCATAGGCAGAGCTATATATATAGGGAAAGTACGGCTGCCGATATGGGGAGAACCAGAGCGGAACGCATGCAAATGGTTGGGCCACGTGGGTTTGTTTTCACCTGCGCTCGGTGCGCCGCCTGGCGAGTATAGTGCCCATGACTGGAAGTCCATTTCTATGAATTGGTCACATCGAACTATTTCCATTTGTTGCGGGGATATCTACTAAATAAATGTCCTTACTTTGGAAATAGCAGCACAATCTAAATAGTGTAAATATTGATAAATAAAAGATAACTATAAAGCATCGATATTTACGGGTTATCCCCACTTATTTGAGAAGAATCGTCGTCCAGAGTTTAATATTATCATGCGGGGCTGCTCCTCATCGCGGCGAACCATACCCCACTTCCGGTTAAAAATTGTACGCGTCCTTGACCAATCCGCCAAGTTCAAATCCTTATTTGTCGTTGCAGATGGCGTGCGCACGCGATCGACACCCATGTGCAACGCACCCCTGGTCACGGTCAACACCCGAACAAAGATTGTCAAAGTCAAAAATAACCATGCGATAAAACCCCAAAAATAGGCGTTCATCCATGGACTTCTGACACCAATGTTGTATAAATGGTATTCTGAAGTTTTACTCACTGGTTGTACAGTTTCAAATTGGTGAGATGGCTGCCGGCTGACACAACAGAACTTGAATGGTCCCGTCGTGCTGCTTGCCGTCTTGTGCCGATCTGCCGGCCTACAGTCCCTCTCGCTAGGGGGTGCGTCCGCTTCCAGTAACATCCGCCAGGGGCCGCATCTACAAGTTAGAGGGCGCTCATGGTCCCCCCAATTTACCTCACTTTTGCCCGATACTACACTATTATGGGTGGCTTACCTTAAGCTATAGCTGTAACGCGAGTAGTCTCCTCCACAGTCCCCCGCTGCGTGGCCAGCTCACTCAGATTGGGTCTGTAAACATGGTAAACGGCTAAATTCACTGTACGGAATTCCGTACAGTGACGTCACAAAAATCCCATCAGCCTCCGCGGCATCTCACCAACCAAGATGGCGAGAGCAAGTGGTCGACATAACCATTCCCATGCAAAGATGTGTGGTGCATGGCGTAAGAACACAATAATGCGTCATTACACTACACGATAAAGGTAAAACAAGACCGTTTTGATGTTTTGGTATCACTTTTTGATCATGACAAGACACAGTTTCTCCATTTTTTGAAACTTTGCAGTCGGCTTCATCGGTGGTTTACTGGCGCAGGTACCAACTCGGCAAAAATATGTCGGAAAGTCGCTGAGCCTGAGGGACGGGCCATTTGATCCCAAGGGCGAGAGGGGCGATGGTTTTGTTTCACTTTAAACTTTAAATCTAGAAGTCGATCTATTTTTGGATGCAAAGAGTTGTAATGTCCAAAATTTAGATGTTTAAAATCTAGTTACAGCTATATAGGCACTGTAAAGCGACGGAAAGAGGGGAAATGGAGTAGCTCCGTTGCATAACCCCCCCTGGCTATTCCGCTGTGGACCGCGCCGGAGCAGGCTCTCTCGTCTCCGTATCGTGCGAGGCCTGCAAGTCAGAGAGACTCGTTTCAGGACAAGGGGTAAGGGAGGGGTGGGGGTGCGACTATGCGGCCCAATACCGCCCGCCCCTCCCTCTGTCACTTTACGATGCCCGTGAATTTAGCATTCAAGGTGTGATCTCTCTATTTAACTGCAAAAGTATTAAAACGGCATTAAATCAGTCAGGGGTGGATCTAGGAATTCGGAAAGGGGGGTGGGGTTGCTCTCTAAAAACTTGCGACCGGGTTGTAATTAAGGGGTGGAGGGGGGTTGCTCTCTAAAAACTTGCGATAGGGTTGTAAGGGGGGGGGGGGGGGAGGTACTCGAAGAACCAGACTTTTACAGTGTATGTTTAAGTTCCCAAGGGAGGGGGGGGGGATTGGTTGCAACCCCCCTGACCCCACCTCTAGATCCGCCCCTGATCTTAGCAGTATCTTCCTGTTGGAAGTTGAAGGAAGGGAGTTGGAATTAATGTGGTGAAAATTTTCTCCCATCACTGTATTCATGTATAATATATATATCATAATAGTATCTGTCCTGCTAAAAGCCTTACCTGGCTCTAAGGTCACATGGTGCTGTTACACCACAGCATACATCCTGCTTAGAGGGAGGCCTGATAAGCTCACAACCATGCCCCCAACCCTACCTCCTGGAATCAAATGGTATGTCCCTTTTAAAGCTATAATGGGTCACCGGACTTTTCTTTAAACATTGGTCATGTAAACTTTGATTGTTCAGCAACATTCAGGTCATAAAGATCAATATAAAATTACCTGCATCAACCTAATAAATTAAAGTAAGATTTCACTTTTATTAAGTATCATTATAAGTATTATCATATATTAAGCATCATCATAAACCTGGGATATTAAATTTTATTGCACACTATTATGTTTAATTGTTTAAAAGTAATCAATGAACATTTTACTGTATCACTCCTCTCACATGCTGCGTCTTATAGTGAAAAAGCTTTTGTTTGTTAGGTGATTTTATCTTTTGGTGAAATAGAAATTTGTATTATGTTATTTGGTGAAAATTATAGGTTTTTATTAGAGAAAAAAACTATTATAGTTCTATAGCGGATAAAATTACAGGTTCATTAACAGTTCTGTACATGTTTATGCAGGCTTCTCATCACTTAGAAAAAGAATCTAGGGAGTTAACCTTTCATGGCCACACACATTCATAATAATTAAGTTCAGAGTCTACCAGACATTAACTTAAGCCTCAAATATGAAATAAATCATCAAATGAGATTTTAAGTACTAAATACTGGTATTTGCTTCAAAGACTATAACATATAATAAAATAAAACCTATTATAAATTTCTTTTTATAACAGTTGTAACTGTAACTACATCTATACATAAAAATGAGAAAAGTGACTGCCTGAGAACATTATTGGACAGTTTTGCAGCAAAAAAAGTGTGCTGCATGTATAACATGGAATATATCTGTTCCCCTGGGAATACTGGTAATTAGAAAGGTACTTTGTGCTGCAGCAATTCCTCCTGAAGTTTCAGGAGTTTAGGGGATTGATATGTGTGCGTGTAGACAAAAATTATATTAACAAAACATCAGCCATATTCGATTGAAGAATGACAAACACATTTATTGAAAGCATTAATAAGTATTATTTCATGAAACTGAATGACATACATTTCGTCCAATTATTCTTAGGTAGCATTGCTGTAAATCAACATTGGCTACCAAGTTTTCATAATGACCCAGCTCATAATTCTGAAAAATCCCTGGCTTATTTCATTTCAAAATGTTGCATTAGCATGCATTCGAACTGTGCTTCACTGTGATAGTCATGAAACAGCATCCTGTGATGGCTCCAGATGTGGTGTCCTGGTCTTGACAAAGCACCATTCTTGCATGTTTGACCTCTCACGAAACAATAACACTAAAGGGTTAACATGAGTTGGTTCTCCTCCATGTGTTCAATAGTCCAGTGCCTCAACCAGCCTCTTGACAATATGCTGTGAATATAAAAATAACTTTTATATATTAGGGGTTTGACAGATTAATCATAAATTTGATACATGATTATATATAATAAGGTAGTGGGCGAAGCTCCCATTATGGGAGTTTTGGAGATGCAGTGTATGATTAAACAAAGGTATCTAAGTAGAGCAGACAACTATGTACAATTCTCTCAGACAAAGTAAATTACCCAGGTGAAAAAAGTAATACTTGCTGCTTAATACTTGATCATCTGAGTTTACTATACAGAGCCATAATCTGCTCATGTGGCTCATATGTCATATTGCTCGGTCAGTTGCTTAACAATCATGCTTAATTTTACTTAATAAATGACAATAATAACATTCTATACACTTCACTCGTGTGCATATGTACATGTCATGTACATATGAAGTCCTTACACAGAGACTATACCAGAAATAGATTATAACGAATTAAGGAATTAACATGATTAATTAAGGCTAATTTTCGCGAAACGTCCGCCCGTTCGGAGGTTTCTTCCACGTATTTCCGCCTACAATCACATAAATTTTTTCCTAAATAGCCATGCGTCTGCTTTTCTTTTCTGGTTGTTTCGTTTATATGCGTTAAAGCTATTTCAGGAGCAAGTTTAAATCTTATTTCAGCCAAAACTCGTTCACTTTCTCCAAAACTTTGTCAACGGGCGGCCATGATGCACCACACTGAGCTAAAGTTAGCACAGCCAATGAGAATATTCAAAACAGGCGGAGCGCGTTGACCAATACCTGCCAACCTTAGATTGGCCGTTTACAGCCTCACATGGAGCGAGCGGAGGTGGGGCTGTGGAAGAGCCTATAACGCGAGAAACGAGCTCCCCCTGCTGGCAGAGTGGGCATGTAGCATATGGAGGTTCACGCAAGATGGCTTTGACAAATGCTCATACGGTCAGACGGCAGGATACTGCCTCGCTATTCGAAATATTGGAGTAAAGTAATAGCAATGGAAGCCGGTAAACTGTGCATGGTAAAGTTTAGAGTGGGAAGTGTATGCTTTAACTATGATGGGTCTCGTTACTATTTCATTATGGTTCGGTCAGCTAATATAGGATTCAGTGGTATTGTGATTGATTAATTTCGTGTTTTGCACTTAATATGGCAATATAATATTTTAATGATGAATAAATATTAACATAGGCATAGGATTTTGGCCATGCCATCGGCTACGCAAGGAATTCTCTACTGGCACTATAATAATAAACGGATCTCACATTATAGCGAAAAGACAGGTTAAGTGTTAAGATTTTATTAAAATGAGGAATTATTAGTATTTAACCTGATTGGGTTGCTATAGTAGGCCTACAACCAGTGAGTATACTGCTTGCAAGAAAAAACAAATTCTCTGACCGTGTCTGATATCAGTCTTTGTCGACTTCTTCAACACGAAAGATAGTGGGCTAGTCACCATGTTTGACACGTTTGACACGCAATTACATACGTTTCGCGAAAAGACCTCATAACGCATGTATATGCAAAATACCGTCTTTTTGCTATAATGTAACACCGGTAATGAACCTGTTTTAAGGTGTGTTAAATGACTTACGCATTGTTGTCTTCTTTGCGAATGAATCCTTTCATTTGTGTTATGTGAACGTAATAATATATCTTCTTCGCAGCCAACATCCCAGACCGGAGAACTTGTTCAACAATTACAGGCGAAAGATAGGGTGAGTTCCTTGGGGGTTAGTAATTCAAATTGTATCAATGTTATTTAAATAATGCAAGATGCAATCATAATTTGTCACGGCGATGTGATGGCTTTCTGAACGTACGATACGTTTTCTCTCGCCTCTAGTCTCGTCGCTAGTTGCGTCCTTCCGTATTATAGTCGAACCCTCACGGTTGTTCCGGACACCCAGGTAAAGGTAACCAGTAAACTGGTAACGGAAAGTGTCCTAAACAAAGTCGTCCGGGTCCAAAAGTCGTCATGAACAAATAAACGGTAATTAGTTTCACACAAGTACGCACAGCAGACGACATTAACTAGTATTAACTTAGTAAGACAAGGTCTGCATGCGTTACTAAGTTAGTGGTTACACTAATCAGTGCTAGGCTAAATTTAGTCTAAACTTAGCCCTGGCCCCTGTTCATGGCTGTTAATGCGGGAAAAATCTGACAGGCCGCTATCAACCTCCTGCCCGCCTCCTTGCAAGCGGACAAGCCTGGAGGCCATAAACAGGGCTAGTCTAAACTAGATTAAAGTCAGTCATAAATGCCGTAGACTCACGTTTCGGCCCATATTTTCCGCGATCGCTCTAAAAATCACTGACCTGACAAAGCAACCCTGTGCAATTTTAATGATACCAAACTTGTGTGTACTGTGAGCTTATCCTTTGTTAAGACACAAACAATATTTCTCCATGCTGACACTCCATTGGCAGCAGACACTTTGTGACAAATAATAGACTAAATCACAGACAATAAAAGGCTGTTGCCATGGCGCGCGTGGCTGCTGCAAATATAGCTCAGAGCACGTTCAGCGCCATGGCAACTACGTCATTTTATGACGTGTGCTTTAGTATGTTTATGAAATTGCATTTCGTGCCAATGGAGTGTCAGCACGGAGAAATATTGTTTGTATCTTAAAAAAGGTTCAGCGTGATGACTCACTTGATGGAACAAACAATAGCCAGTGACTAGTAAGCAAGAAGCAATCCATTTATTTTTTACCCTCACCAATTTATTTACAATATACCCGCTTTCTGCCTTCCTCCTAACATCTCCTCTTCAGTGTCGATTGCAACAATTGCGAGTCAGTGTTGTTATCAAAGATGCTGAAATGGTTCATAGCCTCCAGTAATGAAGCCGAAGGTGTCTCCATTGGCACCTTTGTGGTAATTATAGAATGATAAATGGTATATGATGTTTTGGTTGGTTCTGGTCAAATGTTATCGCTTATGTCGATGTTGTTGTAACATGAACTGAAATTGTAAAAATTGTTGTAAACGTCTATAAAATATTGCAAAAAAAATCACCGGGGTGGCTTGTAAATAGTTGTAAAAATCGTTGTAAACATCTATAAAATATTATGGAATAAATCACCCTTGACTGCTTGTAAATAGTTGTAAAAATCATTGTAAACGTCCAAAAAATATTGCAGAAACAAAATCATCCGGGACGGCTTATAAATAGTTGGCAGGATATAGAATTGGATGTTGAATTGAGAAGGAGTTGTACAGATAACGATCCCCATTAATTATTCCTGTTATTGATCATAAATGAAATATTGTAACTTACCGGTAGTTGTCTTTTGCTGGTCAAATTATTATCAAAAAAGGCCATCTTCACACCACGCTATCACCCATTCCTTGCATCATTTCACACAGCACGCTTGATGCACACAGCACGCTAATCGCTCCGCGCACCCCTGCCTCCAACCCAATCAGGGCTCGCATTAGCATTCGCCAATAGCCATTTGGCGAGAAAATTCAGGATTTGGTGATAAGAACTTCCTGGACACTCGCCAAAATGGCGAATATAAAATTTCAACTACAAACACATTTTTATTCATGTTTTTTTTAATAAATGGAACCAGAAAATCCTCAAGCAAATATTTGGCTAATTTTGGCTAATGTTTTGCCACAGAATTAGCCAAATTGGCTAGTGAAAAAAATATGCTAGCGCGAGCCCAGCCAATCGACCTGGCTGTGTGCTTCACACGCCCCCCACCATGCTTCACGCGCCCCCACCATGCTTCACGCGCCCCCACCATGCTTCACGCGCCCCCACCATGCTTCACGCGCCCCCACCACATTCATCCCCCCCACCCTTATAGACCGCCACCCCACCCGCCCTCACACGGCCGTTGTGGTAGTATGGCCGTTGCGTCCATACACTCTAGCTTAGACTACCCCCGTGCTGGGCTGGTGTTTCAGGTGCCTGTGGATAGATAGACTGATCTAAGCACAAGCACTCAGATCTGCTGACAGAACCCCCAGAAGTAAATAAACAATGCCCCTCTCAGGCACTGCATATAATACTTTTTTACTTCAGGGGTTCTGTCAGCAGATCTGAGCACCTGTGGACCTAAGCTTACTCAGTTAGATCCGATATTATTAATTATTAGTTATTATATGTCATTTCAGGTATTGATTGTGCAGGAAAAAAAATCCTCCGAAAACGAAATGGCACTGGTTTCCCGGCAACAGCGGGTGACGTCATCAGACACATCGAGCACGGACTCGACATTCGACGAGGAAATGGCTGCGGCCAAAGAAAGCAGCGAGCCGCATGTGTTCCACGGCGACGTCAGAGAGGGGCTGTGCCTCCAGGGCTTCCACGAGCTCTTCAAAGCCGGGGAGCTCTTCGACGTGGAGTTATTTGTGGATGGCCGCGTATTCTCCTGCCACCGCGCCCTCCTGGCTGCCTCCAGTGACTACTTCCGGGCCATGTTCACCAATGACCTGGCGGAGCGTGATCAGAACCGGGTGGCAATCAACGGTGTGAGCGCCACCTCCATGGAGCTGGTCATCGGCTACCTCTACAGCGGGGAGGTCATCATCCGACCAGACACCGTCCAGAATCTGTTATCGGCCGCCAACTTGCTCCGGTTGAATGACCTCTGCGAGGGCTGCGCCACCTACATGGGGAAGAAACTGGATGTGGAGAACTGCGTCGGGATCCATTTTTTCGCGCAGGCTCATGGCTGCGGACAGCTAGAGGCCGACGCCAAGGAGATCATGCTGGAGAGCTTCGACGACGTGGCTGACAATGCTGAGTTTTTGGAGATGTCGGTGGATCAGCTGCTGGAGATCCTCACCTTCGAGGAGATCATAGCGGGCGAGGAGGAGATCTTCAAGGCCGTCGTCAAGTGGGTCAGTCATATTTTCTTTATTTTCCTCTTGCCCCTTTCACGTTATGTATTTTAGATCTGCCTAAATAATTTAATTTCCCCCGAGACCCCCATATTCCCTTTCGACTCTGTCTTAGTTGACGATGTTAGCGGCAAGGCAATGAAGGCAGGCAGACAGCTATTAAAACTAAAGAGGCACCTTAATTATGCGATTGTGCTGCGTTAAATGCTCCACAGGGCAGTGTATCCTGATTCATATTTATTTCTTAGTTCCCTTTCTATAAAACCAGTCATTCCTCCAATCCGCTCCTCACCCCCTAAGCACTCACTGGCTCACCTCAGGTGGCGCCACCACAACCCCGCCTGCTCCCTCCACGCAGGCCTGGGATGTGGTTCCAATCACGTTCATCTGTTATTCCCTCCAAGAATATATAATATTTAAAATAACTACCACAGGTACAACACGACCCCGACCAGCGGACCCCCAGCGTGCCGACGCTCATGTTACTGATCCGCTTCGCCCTCAGGTACAACACGACCCCGACCAGCGGACCCCCAGCGCGCCCACGCTCATGTCACTCATCCGCTTCGCCCTCAGGTACAACACGACCCCGACCAGCGGACCCCCAGCGTGCCGACGCTCATGTCACTCATCCGCTTCGCCCTCAGGTACAACACGACACCGACCAGCGGACCCCCAGCGTGCCGACGCTCATGTCACTCATCCGCTTCGCCCTCAGGTACAACACGACCCCGACCAGCGGACCCCCAGCGTGCCCACGCTCATGTCACTCATCCGCTTCGCCCTCAGGTACAACACGACCCCGACCAGCGGACCCCCAGCGTGCCGACGCTCATGTTACTGATCCGCTTCGCCCTCAGGTACAACACGACCCCGACCAGCGGACCCCGAGCGTGCCGACGCTCATGTCACTCATCCGCTTCGCCCTCAGGTACAACACGACACCGACCAGCGGACCCCCAGCGTGCCGACGCTCATGTCACTCATCCGCTTCGCCCTCAGGTACAACACGACACCGACCAGCGGACCCCCAGCGTGCCGACGCTCATGTCACTCATCCGCTTCGCCCTCAGGTACAACACGACCCCGACCAGCGGACCCCCAGCGTGCCCACGCTCATGTCACTCATCCGCTTCGCCCTCAGGTACAACACGACACCGACCAGCGGACCCCCAGCGTGCCGACGCTCATGTCACTCATCCGCTTCGCCCTCAGGTACAACACGACCCCGACCAGCGGACCCCCAGCGTGCCCACGCTCATGTCACTCATCCGCTTCGCCCTCAGGTACAACACGACCCCGACCAGCGGACCCCCAGCGTGCCGACGCTCATGTCACTCATCCGCTTCGCCCTCAGGTACAACACGACCCCGACCAGCGGACCCCCAGCGTGCTGCCCACGCTCATGTCACTCATCCGCTTCGCCCTCAGGTACAACACGACCCCGACCAGCGGACCCCCAGCGTGCCGACGCTCATGTCACTCATCCGCTTCGCCCTCAGGTACAACACGACCCCGACCAGCGGACCCCCAGCGTGTCGACGCTCATGTCACTCATCCGCTTCGCCCTCAGGTACAACACGACCCCGACCAGCGGACCCCCAGCGCGCCCACGCTCATGTCACTCATTCGCTTCGCCCTCAGGTACAACACGACCCCGACCAGCGGACCCCCAGCGTGCCGACGCTCATGTCACTCATCCGCTTCGCCCTCAGGTACAACACGACCCCGACCAGCGGACCCCCAGCGTGCCGACGCTCATGTCACTCATCCGCTTCGCCCTCAGGTACAACACGACCCCGACCAGCGGACCCCCAGCGTGCCGACGCTCATGTCACTCATCCGCTTCGCCCTCAGGTACAACACGACCCCGACCAGCGGACCCCCAGCGTGCCGACGCTCATGTCACTCATCCGCTTCGCCCTCAGGTACAACACGACCCCGACCAGCGGACCCCCAGCGTACCGACGCTCATGCCACTCATCCGCTTCGCCCTCAGGTACAACACGACCCCGACCAGCAGACCCCCAGCGTGCTGCCCACGCTCATGTCACTCATCCGCTTCGCCCTCAGGTACAACACGACCCCGACCAGCGGACCCCCAGCGTGCCGACGCTCATGTCACTCATCCGCTTCGCCCTCAGGTACAACACGACCCCGAGCAGCGGACCCCCAGCGCGCCCACGCTCATGTTACTCATCCGCTTCGCCCTCAGGTGCAACACGACCCCGACCAGCGGACCCCCAGCGTGCCGACGCTCATGTCACTCATCCGCTTCGCCCTCAGGTACAACACAACCCCGACCAGCGGACCCCCAGCGTGCCCACGCTCATGTCACTCATCCGCTTCGCCCTCAGGTACAACACGACCCCGACCAGCGGACCCCCAGCGTGCCCACGCTCATGTCACTCATCCGCTTCGCCCTCAGGTACAACACAACCCCGACCAGCGGACCCCCAGCGTGCCCACGCTCATGTCACTCATCCGCTTCGCCCTCAGGTACAACACGACCCCGACCAGCGGACCCCCAGCGCGCCCACGCTCATGTCACTCATCCGCTTCGCCCTCAGGTACAACACGACCCCGACCAGCAGACCCCCAGCGTGCTGCCCACGCTCATGTTACTCATCCGCTTCGCCCTCAGGTACAACACGACCCCGACCAGCGGACCCCCAGCGTACCGACGCTCATGTCACTCATCCGCTTCGCCCTCAGGTACAACACGACCCCGACCAGCGGACCCCCAGCGTGCCGACGCTCATGTCACTCATCCGCTTCGCCCTCAGGTACAACACGACCCCGACCAGCGGACCCCCAGCGTGCCGACGCTCATGTCACTCATCCGCTTCGCCCTCAGGTACAACACGACCCCGACCAGCGGACCCCCAGCGTACCGACGCTCATGTCACTCATCCGCTTCGCCCTGAGTTACAACACGACCCCGACCAGCGGACCCCCAGCGTGCCGACGCTCATGTCACTCATCCGCTTCGCCCTCAGGTACAACACGACCCCGACCAGCGGGCCCCCAGCGTGCCGACGCTCATGTCACTCATCCGCTTCGCCCTCAGGTACAACACGACCCCGACCAGCGGGCCCCCAGCGTGCTGCCCACGCTCATGTCACTCATCCGCTTCGCCCTCAGGTACAACACGACCCCGACCAGCAGACCCCCAGCGTGCCGACGCTCATGTCACTCATCCGCTTCGCCCTCAGGTACAACACGACCCCGACCAGCGGACCCCCAGCGTGCCGACGCTCATGTCACTCATCCGCTTCGCCCTCAGGTACAACACGACCCCGACCAGCGGACCCCCAGCGTGCCGACGCTCATGTCACTCATCCGCTTCGCCCTCAGGTACAACACGACCCCGACCAGCAGACCCCCAGCGTGCCGACGCTCATGTCACTCATCCGCTTCGCCCTCAGGTACAACACGACCCCGACCAGCGGACCCCCAGCGTGCCGACGCTCATGTCACTCATCCGCTTCGCCCTCAGGTACAACACGACCCCGACCAGCGGACCCCCAGCGTGCCGACGCTCATGTCACTCATCCGCTTCGCCCTCAGGTACAACACGACCCCGACCAGCAGACCCCCAGCGTGCCGACGCTCATGTCACTCATCCGCTTCGCCCTCAGGTACAACACGACCCCGACCAGCAGACCCCCAGCGTGCCGACGCTCATGTCACTCATTCGCTTCGCCCTCAGGTACAACACGACCCCGACCAGCGGACCCCCAGCGTGCCCACGCTCATGTTACTCATCCGCTTCGCCCTCAGGTACAACACGACCCCGACCAGCGGACCCCCAGCGTGCCCACGCTCATGTCACTCATCCGCTTCACCCTCAGGTACAACACGACCCCGACCAGCGGACCCCCAGCGTGCCGACGCTCATGTCACTCATCCGCTTCGCCCTCAGGTACAACACGACCCCGACCAGCAGACCCCCAGCGTGCCGACGCTCATGTCACTCATCCGCCTTGCCCTCAGGTACAACACGACCCCGACCAGCAGACCCCCAGCGTGCCGACGCTCATGTCACTCATCCGCTTCGCCCTCAGGTACAACACGACCCCGACCAGCGGACCCCCAGCGTGCCCACGCTCATGTCACTCATCCGCTTCGCCCTCAGGTACAACACGACCCCGACCAGCGGACCCCCAGCGTGCCCACGCTCATGTTACTCATCCGCTTCGCCCTCAGGTACAACACGACCCCGACCAGCGGACCCCCAGCGTGCCCACGCTCATGTCACTCATCCGCTTCACCCTCAGGTACAACACGACCCCGACCAGCGGACCCCCAGCGTGCCGACGCTCATGTCACTCATCCGCTTCGCCCTCAGGTACAACACGACCCCGACCAGCAGACCCCCAGCGTGCCGACGCTCATGTCACTCATCCGCTTCGCCCTCAGGTACAACACGACCCCGACCAGCAGACCCCCAGCGTGCCGACGCTCATGTCACTCATCCGCTTCGCCCTCAGGTACAACACGACCCCGACCAGCGGACCCCCAGCGTGCCCACGCTCATGTCACTCATCCGCTTCGCCCTCAGGTACAACACGACCCCGACCAGCAGACCCCCAGCGTGCCGACGCTCATGTCACTCATCCGCTTCGCCCTCAGGTACAACACGACCCCGACCAGCAGACCCCCAGCGTGCCGACGCTCATGTCACTCATCCGCTTCGCCCTCAGGTACAACACGACCCCGACCAGCAGACCCCCAGCGTGCCGACGCTCATGTCACTCATCCGCTTCGCCCTCAGGTACAACACGACCCCGACCAGCCGACCCCCAGCGTGCCCACGCTTATGTCACTCATCCGCTTCACCCTCAGGTACAACACGACCCCGACCAGCGGACCCCCAGCGTGCCGACGCTCATGTCACTCATCTGCTTCGCCCTCAGGTACAACACGACCCCGACCAGCAGACCCCCAGCGTGCCGACGCTCATGTCACTCATTCGCTTCGCCCTCAGGTACAACACGACCCCGACCAGCGGACCCCCAGCGTGCCGACGCTCATGTCACTCATCCGCTTCGCCCTCAGGTACAACACGACCCCGACCAGCGGACCGCCAGCGTGCCGACGCTCATGTCACTCATCCGCTTCGCCCTCAGGTACAACACGACCCCGACCAGCGGACCCCCAGCGTGCCGACGCTCATGTTACTCATCCGCTTCGCCCTCAGGTACAACACGACCCCGACCAGCGGACCCCCAGCGTGCCCACGCTCATGTTACTCATCCGCTTCGCCCTCAGGTACAACACGACCCCGACCAGCGGACCCCCAGCGTGCCGACGCTCATGTCACTCATCCGCTTCGCCCTCAGGTACAACACGACCCCGACCAGCAGACCCCCAGCGTGCCGACGCTCATGTCACTCATCCGCTTCGCCCTCAGGTACAACACGACCCCGACCAGCGGACCCCCAGCGTGCCGACGCTCATGTCACTCATCCGCTTCGCCCTCAGGTACAACACGACCCCGACCAGCGGACCCCCAGCGTGCCGACGCTCATGTCACTCATCCGCTTCGCCCTCAGGTACAACACGACCCCGACCAGCAGACCCCCAGCGTGCCGACGCTCATGTCACTCATCCGCTTCGCCCTCAGGTACAACACGACCCCGACCAGCAGACCCCCAGCGTGCCCACGCTCATGTCACTCATCCGCTTCGCCCTCAGGTACAACACGACACCGACCAGCGGACCCCCAGCGTGCCGACGCTCATGTCACTCATCCGCTTCGCCCTCAGGTACAACACGACCCCGACCAGCGGACCCCCAGCGTGCCGACGCTCATGTCACTCATCCGCTTCGCCCTCAGGTACAACACGACCCCGACCAGCGGACCCCCAGCGTGCCGACGCTCATGTCACTCATCCGCTTCGCCCTCAGGTACAACACGACCCCGACCAGCGGACCCCCAGCGTGCTGCCCACGCTCATGTCACTCATCCGCTTCGCCCTCAGGTACAACACGACCCCGACCAGCGGACCCCCAGCGTGCCGACGCTCATGTCACTCATCCGCTTCGCCCTCAGGTACAACACGACCCCGACCAGCGGACCCCCAGCGCGCCCACGCTCATGTCACTCATCCGTTTCGCCCTCAGGTACAACACGACCCCGACCAGCGGACCCCCAGCGTGCCGACGCTCATGTCACTCATCCGCTTCGCCCTCAGGTACAACACAACCCCGACCAGCAGACCCCCAGCGTGCCGACGCTCATGTCACTCATCCGCTTCGCTCTCAGGTACAACACAACCCCGACCAGCGGACCCCCAGCGTGCCCACGCTCATGTCACTCATCCGCTTCGCTCTCAGGTACAACACGACCCCGACCAGCGGACCCCCAGCGTGCCGACACTCATGTCACTCATCCGCTTCGCCCTCAGGTACAACACGAACCCGACCAGCGGACCCCCAGCGTGCCCACGCTCATGTCACTCATCCGCTTCGCCCTATTCGACGAGTACTTCCTGTTTGACGAGGTCAAGGAGCACCCGCTGCTGAGGAAGGACCACGTGGTGCAGGCCATGCTGGACGAGGTGGTGCGCTACAAGCTGCTGAAGGGGCGCTGGATGGAGTGGGACTTCAGGCTGGAGCCACGCAAAGGCGCCGATTTCTGCAGGTGAGTTTATATAATAACGATACAGTCAGTGCTAATCTGACGTGAACTGGCGCTAATTGACCACTAATTAGAATACTGTTGACATTTCCGTATCTTTTGCAACCATTGCCAACTCTCCAGCGCCGATATTGAGCGAGTGGCGGCCTGGTGTTTTCTTGCATTTCTTGCACTGAAAGGACTAGGGGCCCACGGTACAAACCATCGATACAATCACGATGTTCAGATGAATCATCTGCGTCGTATAAAGCCTAGGTATCTAGGTATCGCTTTCGTCTTGCAGAGCTGTAGTATACAGTGGTTACCTTGACGACGATAAGAAACAAGTGGTCCAGTTGTATGGGCCAGGAACGGAACATCTAAATCTCCATGGAAACGTCGGCCTCTGTGACCTCCCCACCGATATGGAGAACCCTGCTCTGCTTGTCACGGGTAGGTAATAGGACTCAAACTAATTACTTCAATTACTTGAACTTTAATTATCGATATGATGAGACTCTCCCTACATCAGTTGGTAAGCAGGCTGAGCTGCAGATCAACAGGTCATAAGTTCGAACCGTGGCATATGGTCACATCTCTCGACCGTGGCGTTTGTCATTAGACATGGGAATCACCCCGTGGTTTAGTGGGTAGCGCGTTAGGCTATTGTCGGTTGCGTTCTGCTCGGCCAGCCCACGCGGCCGGTGCGTGGTTCGAACCTTAGCTGTGCTCACCCCGTGGTCTAGTGGGTAGCGGTCTGCTAGGCCAGCCCACGCGGCCGGTGCGTGGTTCGAACCTTAGCTGTGCTCACCCCGTGGTCTAGTGGGTAGCGGTCTGCTAGGCCAGCCCACGCGGCCGGTGTGTGGTTCGAACCTCACCTGTGCTCACCCCGTGGTCTAGTGGGTAGCGGTCTGCTAGGCCAGCCCACACGGCCGGTGCGTGGTTCGAACCTCACCTGTGCTCACCCCGTGGTCTAGTGGGTAGGCTATTGTTGACTGTGCTGTAGAGCCGCTGCTAGACCAGCCCACGCGGCCGGTGCGTGGTTCGAGCCTCACCTGTGCTAACCCCGTGGCCTAGTGGATAGCGCGTTCGGCTATTGTCGAGTGGGCTCTACTGGGCCAGCGCAAACGAGATAAAGATCAGAAGGTTTTCTTTGTAAGAGAGTACTTCCTGTGACATGGCTCTTCTCTACCTTGAACCTTCTCATTGTCGCGATATGGCATGCGCAGGTTAAAAGCGTCCTGCATAAATTAATCAAGAAAAAGTCCTTAGACGTGTTTCTATGTGTGGACGCAGGTGACAACGACCTTTACGTGGCGGGAGGTGACGGCTGCGGGAAGTGTTTGTCATTAGATGTGTTTCTATGTGTGGACGCAGGTGACAACGACCTTTACGTGGCGGGAGGTGACGGCTGCGGAAAGTGTTTGTCATAAGACTTCTTTCTATGTGTGGACGCAGGTGACAACGACCTTTACGTGGCGGGAGGTGACGGCTGCGGGAAGTGTTTGTCATTAGACGTGTTTCTATGTGTGGACGCAGGTGACAACGACCTTTACGTGGCGGGAAGTTTTTGTCATAAGACTTCTTTCTATATGTGGACGCAGATGACAACGACCTTTACGTGGCGGGAGGTGACGGCTGCGGAAAGTGTTTGTCATAAGACTTCTTTCTATGTGTGGACGCAGGTGACAACGACCTTTACGTGGCGGGAGGTGACGGCTGCGGAAAGTGTTTGTCATAAGACTTCTTTCTATGTGTTGACGCAGGTGACAACGACCTTTACGTGGCGGGAGGTGACGACTGCGAACATTGTTTGTCATAAGACTTCTTTCCATGTGTGGACGCAGGTGACAACGACCTTTACGTGGCGGGAGGTGACGGCTGCGGACATTGTTTGTCCTAAGACTTCTTTCTATGTGTGGACGCAGGTGACAACGACCTTTACGTGGCGGGAGGTGACGGCTGCGGGAAGTGTTTCTACAAATGGATTGATGAGGATGACACGTTCGATGATATGACGTCATTACCGCGTTCCATGAAGCAGTAAGTATAAAACTCTTGTTTTCCACACACACACACACGAACCCCGTGGTCCAGTAGGTTGCGCCTTCGGCTATGGTCGAGTGTGCTCTGCTCGGCCAGCCTGAGCCATCGATGCGTAGTTCGAATCTCACCGGTACAAAAGTATATGTTTGTGCAGGGTACAGATCCCATATCTTTCTGGGCAAGGAATAGGGGGGGTCACTTCCGGAGACATGGCTCCTTTCTACATTGCCCCTGCCACATTGTTGCCTTATGAATTATACGGACGACTAAAGCAACCTACTTAAATTCATTCATCAATTAATTTATCCAATAAAAAATTGATTAGTGAATTTTCAATGCCTTTAATGTAAACTGTAAATGGTAACTGCTGTATGCTGGTTTTCTGTATGATATTACTGGATCCTCGGTTTCTTTAAAAACTCAGGAAACGGTCTTGTTTCCCTCGCGGTCAGAGAAAATTATTTGGTAACTTCAACAAAGAGTTTTGGTAAAAAGTCAAGGAAGTTCTCTAACGATCAATACTTTATTATCGGCTATGGCCGTCTTGGCCCAAACAGCCCACAATAAATGTATGAAATGTCTCTAACTGCCCTTTGATTGATATGCTAGATTTCTCCAATAGGATTTTTTGTATTGCTGTAATATCGTGTTGCTTTCTGTTTAGGTTTTGTTTGGTTCAGGTAGACAAGAGTATATACGTCCTGGGGGGCCGAGGAGACAAGGGGAACCTTTCTAACGTCCTTCGGTACTGTGAAGAAAGCGATGACTGGGTGGAACAAGCACCGATGCCCAAAGCGCTCAGGTACAAGCTGTTTATAAGTAATATTCACCTGATAATTTAAGTAATGTAATATTTATGATTAATAAAAATAGAACTAAAAAAAACTAAAAAAATAACTAAATAAATAAAAAAATAAAAAAATGCGGAAACAAAATAAAAATAGAGATCTTTATCATTAATGATAGATCTGATATTGATGATGCACAGGCTGTATTAGCAGCTTTAATTTGTATGAGTCTTCTGCAGAGTAAAAATACGCAACAGTTGGCGTACCTTGGTCGTCGTAAGGGTGAAGGGTGGGAATAGGGGTGGTGGAGGTCATATCTTTTTTATATGCTCCGCTAAGAGTAGGGCCGCCCCGATAGCTAAGTGGGTCAATCTGGCCACCTGAGAACCTAACGGTACGTGGATCGGTGGCTCGCGCCCCGCTGTGGCCATGTCTGCGCGGTCGCAGGATAAAGATCCCCTTGATGTCCTTCTTTGCAAAGAGCAGGGGGTTACGCCGGGGACATGGCTCCGCTCTTCTATTCTCCTCCCATTGACGCGATATGACCAAAAGTGGTTAACGCGTCCTGAATATACAACCAACCAAACTAACCGCAGAGAGTAGGGGAATTACTCCTAGAGACATGGCTCCTGCTTCCGTGACCCTTCCCATTGTCGCGATATGACCTATAAAGGTCAAGGCATCCTACTTTCAACCAGTCAAACATGACTTTGCAGGTGTTTCTGCTGCGTGAGTTTCCGGGGCAAGCTCTACGTGTTTGGCGGCGAGGCCGAGAGAACGGTGAAGAAATCGGCGGCGGGCGGCAAAAAGGAACTCAACAAGCAGACGTTCTGGTGAGAAGGCGACCACGTGTCCCGCCTATTTCAAGGTCACGCGTGTCACAACCAACCATCTTCGTCCTTGACTTCTGCTGCTGTTTGCAGGTGGGGTATTGTATTTCTTGTCATTGCGTCCATGGGTGACTTCGGCGAATTGTGATGGCCTGTATCCCGAAAATACACGTCCAGTTGTGAAAGGTAAACGGATTGATATTTAACATAAAATGTTTGGTAATTCAGGCCCGAGACTTTCAGAAAATCGCCTGTTAACGGATGGGTCTTTGGCTCTGGTTTGACAGCTACGACCCCCGGCAGGACAAGTGGAGCCGCCTGGCGGACATGGGCGTACCACGGGCGTTGGCCGGATGCACTATCTTGGGGAACAAGATCTACGTCATCGGTCAGTAACCTGGGGCCGTGTTCATAATGACCGCTTAGGGTACGCCACGAGAATTAGCGCTAAGTGGAAGATTGTTTCAGCGATTATCGGGCTCAATATTATATAAGTAGTAACACAAGAAGTGGATTTTCTGAATTAAGAAAGTGCCACAATTATATCGAAGAAGATTACTTAATCATGAACAACACCACAACGAGCTGGTGAGGCTAACACGAAAATGCACTTTTCGTGTGTAACTTACGAGGGGATTATGAATACTGCCCCTGGACAATGGAGAGACGGGGGCCGGGGCCGAGTTCAGTATACTATCGCCAGCGGCCTCGGCGAAATGTAATAACACGTTTGTTGTCTGGGGCTGGTTGTGTGTTACTCGGGGACTAAGTTAGGCCGAGGAACTTCCGGGGACAATGAATGATTTGGATGAAATAGGTTAGATGGCGCAGACCGAGTGTCCAGCCATAGACCTAGTGATCTGCAGTCCAGTGTTCCTTCACACTCACGGCGAACGTCCGCGTTGAAACTAACTCGCTGTTGAACAACTTTCGTCCCGGCCGACTATTTCCCTTCCCACAATCCAGTAGGAAATGTACTGCGGGCGAAACTCCCACTATCCAAAGCATGATAATTATGACTATAAATGCGTTGTGTGTTACTCTCCGCTAAATCGGTATACATGTCGTTTGAACTGTTCTTTTACAATGTGCGTTGCGCCTGCAGTACTGAGATAAACTTCATTCGTTTGTGAATTCATTTGTATTCTCTAATTCTGCTGCAGGCGGGTTTGTGACTATCGGGGAGTCCTGGCTGAAGGACAACTCCCCTGAGAACTGTCAGCGAACGGTGGAGATCTACGACCCTCTGACGGACACCTGGGAGGCCGGGGTCGACCTCCCCAAGCCCCTCTGTGCCATGGGTGTGGTCAAGTACTACGGGACCATCTACGTCCTGGGTGAGGCTGGCTTCACGCGGGAGGTTATAGGGGTGGAGTGGGGGGGGGGTGGTCAATTACTATGGAAGAGGAGGGTAAGCTATGTCTGTGGGGATGAAGGGGGGAGGACAAACGGGGTAATTCATTCATTCAGCCTCATTGAAGCTGCACGGACATATTCATTGATGCAGGTTGCGGTGAAATCCGGTGGTACATGTGTTGTTATTGTTAAAATTGCTTGCGATAATAATTTATGTCATCATGACCTGCTGTATTACTGTTGATGCTATTGTGGTTATGTCGATTGGTATTAAGATTGCACTTTTAAAACAATACAAAAACTGTAAAAGTTGAAAAGAAAAGATTGAAAACATCGATTGAATAAACAATATATTTAATGGTCGAAACAAATATTAACAAAACTCTAGATTCTATATAAAATATATATGCAATATGAATGCACGTATATGTAAAGAAAATGTCATTATTTATTATCAGGCGGCGAGACTGAAAACGAGGCCTCCTGCTCGGTATACGCCTTGAACGCCGCTCGCACAGAGTGGGAAATGATGGAAGACCTCATCCCGGGGGTCACTGAAACCACCATACACTCCAACTACGCCGTGCTGAACGCCGAGGAGTAGCGGGAAGTGATGGAAGACCTCATCCCGGGGGTCACTGAAACCACCATACACTCCAACTACGCCGTGCTGAACGCCGAGGTGTAGCGGGAAATGATGGAAGACCTCACCCCTGGGGTCACTGAAACCACCATACACTACAACTACGCCGTACTGAACGCCGAGGTGTAGCGGGAAATGATGGAAGACCTCACCCCTGGGGTCACTGAAACCACCATACACTCCAACTACGCCGTACTGAACGCCGAGGTGTAGCGGGAAATGATGGAAGACCTCACCCCTGGGGTCACTGAAACCACCATACACTACAACTACGCCGTACTGAACGCCGAAGTGTAGCGGGAAATAATGGAAGACCTCGTCCCGGGGGTCACTGAAACCACCATACACTCCAACTACGCCGTGCTGAACGCCGAGGTGTAGCGGGAAATGATGGAAGACCTCACCCCTGGGGTCACTGAAACCACCATACACTCCAACTACGCCGTGCTGAACGCCGAGGTGTAGCGGGAAATGATGGAAGACCTCATCCCGGGGGTCACTGAAACCACCATACACTCCAACTACGCCGTGCTGAACGCCGAGGTGTAGCGGGAAATGATGGAAGACCTCATCCCGGGGGTCACTGAAACCACCATACACTACAACTACGCCGTGCTGAATGCCGAGGTGTAGCGGGAAATGATGGAAGACCTCATCCCGGGGGTCACTGAAACCACCATACACTCCAACTACGCCGTGCCGAACGCCCAGGTGTAGCGGGAAATGATGGAAGACCTTATCCCGGGGGTCACTGAAACCACCATACACTCCAACTACGCCGTGCTGAACGCCGAGGTGTAGCGGGAAATGGTTGCCTAAAACCACTGTACACTCCAACTACGCCGTGCTGAACGCCGAGGTGTAGCGGGAAATGGTTGCCCAAAACCACTGTACACTCCAACTACGCCGTACTGAACGCCGAGGTGTCGCGGGAAATGATGGCCCCGAAACCAGGGGCCACGCTGTACTGAACGCCGATGTGTAGCGCGTTATGAACCATGGCTTAGTTTGTAAGCGGCCTGTGCTCAAAGTGGCCGTACAACAGGTCGCGGGTTCGCGCCCGGATACATGCACCAGGACACCTGCACCAGGACACCTGCACCGGGACACCTGCACCAGGGGCAGGTTTCATGGATCTCAATTCATTGCCATTCGTGTACACCATAAGAAAAACGCCCAATGTTTCATTTCAACCTTTGATGGATGTGAGACATGTCTAACGATGGAATGTTTCAGCAGTTTGATGGATGTGGGACATGTTTATAGCGATATACTTTTTTGTCTGCCGTGTTTAATGGGCAAACGCAGTTGGAAAATGAGAACATAGTGAGGCAAACGCGTACTATATAAGTTACAAATACCACTGACCATCGTATTAACCTTGCAGCCAAGCGATCTGTGATGTTTATGGGGCCAGCCCAATTGTCTAGCGGTTAGCACCCTCAGCTTTGTCGAGTGAGCTCTGCCAGGTCAGCCCCCGTGATGGAGTTCGGGGGTTGGCACCCCACTCTGCCATATCTATATTCGTGCAGGATAAAAAATCGGTCCATTTTCGCAAAGAGTAGGGGGTTACCCCTGGGCACATGGCTCCGCTCTACCCTTGAGCTTCTGCAGTGACGCACAAATATCACCTTCGATTGTTATAGTGATACGCTCAAGCCAACCGTCCAACTGTGATGTAATCGTTTATGCTGTGTTCCGCACCTCCTAACTGCCATGATGGGGCCCACAACCCGTAACAGTTGTAAACTATGTGATACAACCGGTGCGATGTACACATTACAAGTTCTCCGTCGCCCTCTCCCAGGATCCCAGAGCTGAGTTATAGTGATCAGCATCATGTGATGTAGGACACTATATTCAGGACGCTTTAACCACTTGTGGTCATATCGCGTCAATGGGAGAAGGAGGAAGGGAGCGTGGAGCCCGGGGTGGGAGGGGAAGGATATTGATCCAGGTCAAGTTGTCAATGTTTGTGTGTCAGGGTGACAGCAAGGTCAAGATCATCTAATGTGTCAAATCTGGATCTGAATGGTCAATTGGGATATTGGGAGTCGAATCCGAATCTGTGGTCTAATCCGGATATGAGGGGTCAATCTCGTTGATATAAAGGATCAATCCGGATCTGAATGGTCAATTTGGATCTGAAGGGTCAATCCGGGATCTGATGGGTCAATCCGGATCTGAGGGGTCAAATTTTATCCTAGGGGTCAATCCAGATCTGAGGGGTCCAACCGGAGTCAAATCGGGATCTGAATCGGCGTGTGTGCGTGCGTCTCTGTAGGTCGCCTCTGTAGGTCGCTAAACGTAGCATTTCCGTCATCATCCTTCACCCTGTGGGTGACCATCTCGATTGACTTTCGGGTTGCCATAGCGGTCAATATTCGGTGGATGTTCCAGATTAGTTCATGTCCCGCTTCTCCTCCCTCGCGTCACAAATCCTGGATCCGCCCCTGGGTAATTGACAGCTCCAGGCTGTCAATCATTCATGGATCTAAACACAAGGAAGGTTTATAATTTTGTGTTTATATAACTAACTTGGCCTGAAAGTTGAAGTAAACTCTTTGCTTTCGATTTATACATGTATATGCATAAAAGCATGTCTTATTTACGCAGGAGATTCTCTGGCCGTGTGGTAAAACACTCCATTGCAGATCGATCAGTTTCCTTGTATGAAACCTGATCTGGGCGATCTAATCAATTAGGAACGTATTTTAATCAAATCATTCGTTGTCCCCGGACGTTCATCGCCTAATTTAATTGAGCCCTAGTGCATGTGTACCAAACGGACTTAAAATAACCATCATTTTATTTCATGTTCCCATTGAAGGTTTACAGTAAAGGCAGGGTGCTCATATCAGACTGTGGACCAAGCTTTATGTTGACCAGGCTACATATCACGTCCTCTCGCCACCTTATGGGCGGGGGTGTAGATATTTATTAATTATGTGATGCGATACCGAGTGATGTCAAGGATATATAGGAAACATTATTATACGGCCAATATTTACTGCACATTATTTGTCGTACCGCGTATGTAATGTCTGGGCGATGTATGCAGGATTGACTCATCATGTCGTCAATTTCTTTCCGTGCTTAATGTCGTTGCCTAATTAATTTCGTTGCCTAATTAATTTCGTTGCCTAATTAATTTCGTTAATTAATTTCGTTGCCTTATTAATTTCGTTGCCTTATTCATTTCGTTGTCTAATTAATCTCGTTGCCTTATTAATTTCGTTGCCTTATTAATTTCGTTGTCTAATTAATTTCGTTGCCTTATTAATTTCGTTGTCTAATTAATTTCGTTGCCTTATTAATTTCGTTGCCTTATTAATTTCGTTGTCTAATTAATTTCGTTGCCTTATTAATTTCGTTGTCTAATTAATTTCGTTGCCTAATTAATTTCGTTGCCTAATTAATTTTGTTGTCTTATTAATTTCGTTGCCTAATTAATTTCGTTGCCTTATTAATTTCCTTGCCTAATTAATTTCGTTGCCTTATTAATTTCGTTGTCTAATTAATTTCGTTGCCTTATTAATTTCGCCTAATTAGTTTTCTTGAAGTTGAATTAGACACTCCCCAGAAGAGGTGGCGATGCGACTGAAATAAATGGGGAATGTCATGAAATCGACAACATCTATTTTGTTTAACTTAATCGCCGCGAAATGTAGACGCGACAGGACGCTGTGATGTGATATCGCGACTTGTCCCTTTCATAATTGGGGAAGCGCCGTAGCTGAGCTAGTAAGCGGACTGATCTGCTTACCTATAGGTCGTGGGTTCGCGCCCTCACATTTGCATGACAGTTAGTATCAGAATTGGCCGCGCGGTGAATGGTCAAAGTCTATTCTTTATATCAATATGAATGTGACCATCTGAGTGAATCACCCGGTAGTCCGACGTATTAAAACTAACGTTTCTAACTTGTGATCGGTGTTACCTTTTGAAGTACCCTGTAGTGGTTTAACTGAGTGAATCACCATGTAGTACGACGTATTAAAACTGACGTTTCTAACTTGTGATAGGTGTTACCTTTTGAGGTACCCTGTAGTAACTGAGTGAAACTCGCGGAATTCGCTCCATTGTGATCCATGTTACAATCTGTGTTATACAATACAACAGCCAGGTCTGCATGGTGATGTGTGTTACTTTCTGTGACACCCTGTAGTGGATAATGCAACAGTTCTAATTGGCGGCTGGTGTTACCTTCTGAGATTCCCTGTAGTGCGTAAAATAATATGATCGTCTACCTGGTGATAAATGTGACCATCTGAGGCACCCTGTAAGGCATAATATGTTGTACAGTGTAATCGGTATAAAGATGTGAGACACCCTGTAATACATTACATTACCGTTAACCTAACCAACTGTGCATGTTTTTGTAAGAGTTGCCGTATTTTTCTCTTTAAAGCGTTTTTTGACACTTTACAATAAACATATTTATTACATTTATTGCATTTGTATCGTCTTTTCCTCGCCACCTTCATCATTTGATTTCCGACCCGCGGGCAGTGGCTATATTCCTACCGACAGAGGGCGTTCAATTCCCAGTGAAATTCTAGTCCTCACCCTGACGGAGAACGAAATCAAGTTTAACAATAAAAAAGTTGAAGTGATAAATTATTTGAAATTGTGCGTCAAATGCGTCGCAGTATCCGTCACTGTTCTAATCATATAATATAAAATTATGATTGCTGTTTCGTAAGGCTTACTCAATAAAATCGAACGCTAAAAGACCCGTAAGTTTTATTTATGAGTATGCAAGAGGAAAACGTGCTTTGTAAGGCATTTGAATGGGGAAACGCAGCTCCTTTTATACTACAGTCACTCATACAGCAATTGTTCTCTCGATAAACGCCTGTCAATTTTTAAAATCGTTTCAATGGAAATGTATTTGCGTCTAGATGACATCAATATAAAATATTTTGTGAAATCAGTAAAATAAAGTATATCAATGTAAGGACACTCTTTTGGGGCGTCTCGTCTTGGAGATTTAATTTATGGTTTTCTTGTGTACTACGTCTTCAAAATGTGGACATTTCTACCGCGCTTTTCCCTCTTGACGTGATTATAATTTGAGCATACACGTTTTTGAAAGAGTTAAGGCCAACGACATCAGACTATTTTTCCAGTAAGTTTCTAAAAAACATTTATTTAAAACCACCAACATACAGTCAGAAAATTGCCAACTTCGAGTTTTAAGCAACGGAGTACAAACTAGTACAATAGCATTAAGCCTAGTTGCCTAGTTGCACGTGCCATGTTTCTTGGCAACGATATATGGTATCTGGCCAACTAAAGTCAAAGTCATAAATGCCGTAGACACACTTTTGGTCCCATATTTTCCGCGAATTTGCCTCGATTACTCTCAAAATCCCTGACGTGAGAAAGCAACTCTATACCATTCTTATGATACTAAACTTACGTTTGTACTGCGATGTTATCCTTTTTTAAGACACAAACAATATTTCTCCATGCTGACACTCCATTGGCAGTGCCAGACTCTAGCCTCGCCAGCTCGGGGTGTGCCCGACTCTAGCCTCGCCAGCTCGGGGTGTGCCAGGTTCTAGCCTCGCCTGCTCGGGGTGTGCCAGACTCTAGCCTCGCCCGCTCGGGGTGTGCCAGCCTCCAGCCTCGCCAGCTCGGGGTGTGCCAGCCTCCAGCCTCGCCAGCTCGGGGTGTGCCAGCCTCCAGCCTCGCCAGCTCGGGGTGTGCCAGACTCTAGCCTCGCCAGCTCGTCGTGTGCCAGCCTCCAGCCTCGCCTGCTCGTCGTGTGCCAGCCTCCAGCCTCGCCAGCTCGGGATGTCTCCAGCCTCGTCCGGTCCGGGTGTCCAGCCTCGCCAGCTCCGGGTGTCTCCAGCCTCGTCCGCTCCGGGTGTCTCCAGCCTCGCCAGCTCTGTGTCTGCCTTGTCCGCTCGAGGTGTCAAGCCTCGCCTGCTCCGGGTGTCTCCAGCCTCGTCCGCTCCGGGTGTCTCCAGCCTCGCCAGCTGTGTGTCTGCCTCGTCCGCTCGGGGTGTCCAGCCTCGCCAGCTCCGGGTGTCTCCAGCCTCGTCCGCTCCGGGTGTCTCCAGCCTCGCCAGCTGTGCGTCTGCCTCGTCCGCTCGGGGTGTCCAGCCTCGCCAGCTCCGGGTGTCTCCAGCCTCGTCCGCTCGGGGTGTCCAGCCTCGCTTGCTCTGTGTCTGCCTCGTCCGCTCAGGGTGTCCAGCCTCGTCCGCTCCGGGTGTCTCCAGCCTCGCCAGCTGTGTGTCTGCCTCGTCTGCTCGGGGTGTGCCAGCCTTCAGCCTCGTCAGCTCGGGGTGTGCCCGACTCTAGCCTCGCCAGCTCGGGGTGTGCCAGTCTCTAGCCTCGCCTGCTCGGGGTGTGCCAGACTCTAGCCTGGCCAGCTCGGGGTGTGCCAGCCTCTAGCCTTGCCTGCTCGGGGTGTGCTCGACTCTAGCCTCGCCAGCTCGGGGTGTGCCAGGTTCTAGCCTCGCCTGCTGGGGGTGTGCCAGACTCTAGCCTCGCCCGCTCGGGGTGTGCCAGCCTCCAGCCTCGCCAGCTCGGGGTGTGCCAGCCTCCAGCCTCGCCAGCTCGGGGTGTGCCAGCCTCCAGCCTCGCCAGCTCGGGGTGTGCCAGCCTCCAGCCTCGCCTGCTCGTCGTGTGCCAGCCTCCAGCCTCGCCTGCTCGTCGTGTGCCAGCCTCCAGCCTCGCCAGCTCGGGATGTCTCCAGCCTCGTCCGCTCCGGGTGTCTCCAGCCTCGCCAGCTCCGGGTGTCTCCAGCCTCGTCCGCTCCGGGTGTCTCCAGCCTCGCCAGCTCCGGGTGTCTCCAGCCTCGCCAGCTCTGTGTCTGCCTCGTCCGCTCCGGGTGTCCAGCCTCGCCAGCTCCGGGTGTCTCCAGCCTCTTCCGCTCCGGGTGTCTCCAGCCTCGCCAGCTCCGGGTGTCTCCAGCCTCGTCCGCTCCGGGTGTCTCCAGCCTCGCCAGCTGTGTGTCTGCCTCGTCCACTCGGGGTGTCCAGCCTCGCCAGCTCCGGGTGTCTCCAGCCTCGTCAGCTCCGGATGTCTCCAGCCTCGCCAGCTGTGTGTCTGCCTCGTCCGCTCCGGGTGTCCAGCCTCGCCAGCTCCGGATGTCTCCAGCCTCGTCCGCTCCGGGTGTCTCCAGCCTCGCCAGCTGTGTGTCTGCCTCGTCCGCTCGGGGTGTCCAGCCTCGCCAGCTCCGGGTGTCTCCAGCCTCGTGCGCTCCGGGTGTCTCCAGCCTCGCCAGCTGTGTGTCTGCCTCGTCCGCTCGGGGTGTCCAGCCTCGTCCGCTCCGGATGTCTCCAGCCTCGCCAGCTGTGTGTCTGCCTCATCCACTCGGGGTGTCCAGCCTCGCCAGCTCCGGGTGTCTCCAGCCTCGTCAGCTCCGGATGTCTCCAGCCTCGCCAGCTGTGTGTCTGCCTCGTCCGCTCGGGGTGTCCAGCCTCGCCAGCTCCGGGTGTCTCCAGCCTCGTGCGCTCCGGGTGTCTCCAGCCTCGCCAGCTGTGTGTCTGCCTCGTCCGCTCGGCGTGTCCAGTCTCGCCAGCTCCGGGTGTCTCCAGCCTCGTCCGCTCCGGGTGTCTCTAGCCTCGCCAGCTCTGTGTCTGCCTCGTCCGCTCGGGGTGTGCCAGCCTCGCCTGCTCGGGGTGTGCCAGCCTCGCCTGCTCGGGGTGTGCCAGCCTCGCCTGCTCGGGGTGTGCCAGCCTCGTCCGCTCGGGGTGTGCCAGCTTCGCCTGCTCGGGGTGTGCCAGCCTCGCCTGCTCGGGGTGTCTCCAGTCTCGCCTACTCGTGGTGTGCCAGCCTCCAGTCTCGCCAGCTCGGGGTGTGCCCGACTCCAGCCTCGCCAGCTCTGTGTCAGCCTCGCCTGCTCGGGGTGTCTCCAGTCTCGCCTACTCGGGGTGTGCCAGCCTCGCGGGGTGTCCAGCCTCTTCTGCTCCGGGTGTCTCCAGCCTCGTCCGCTTGGGGTGTCCAGCCTCTTCCGCTCCGGGTGTCTAGCCTCGTCTGCTATTGATGGTATCATGCTGCATCATGTGACCCGCTACAGAACGAACAGCACCGTGACCCTCCGCAACAGGCCCTGACGTCGTCATCCGTGATTCACTCGACCTACAAGGGGCTGAGAACCATCTCTCGAATGCTTCTTGCCCATGCGCACCAGATCAAGCATGGCCTTCTCACATCGGGAGCGAATCAATGTACCGGCTGGGACGTACAGGATGGCCACTCCTGGCAAGCCATTCCGTGCACAGCCACCGACCTCCTGCCAGTATTCGATGATTGAATACGGTGGACCCCAGTGCACGACGAACTTGATGTTGTTGACTTGTACGCCAAGGCCGAAAGCGACCGTCGAAATCAGACAGTGGCCCTTGGAATCGTCGGGGCGAAAGCTCTCGGGCACCTGAAGCTCACTAGCGGCGTCCAGCTTGGAATGGAAAAACAGGACGAGTTCGCTGAGGTTGTGTAGCTCGAGAAGTTCCACCATGTCCTTGTACAACCTAGTGACCCGGTTGATACTGCTGCACAAGAAAAATAGCAAGCGAAGTTAATACATGGGGCAATTACATGTCGCCTACTACAATATATCGCACATGACACATGCTGCTATGACCATGTGTCTATGGCTATTGATTATGATCGCATCAGAAACCCCTCTTATTCTCTAATGGAAAACCACATATACTTACTGACAAAAAAAGAGGTGCATCGTGTCGCTTGGCGATAAGGAGGTCAATGTACGACTTGAGATGTACCTCAGTGGTTGCCTTCTCACCCACATGCAAGTCGATGTATATATTTGGCCTGTGGACAAGGAGTTAACATTGACATGTGTTGATATTGTCTTGAGAGAACGCCTAAATATTAAATAGGTGTGAGTCAGTGAGCGGCAAATATGAAATCAAAAAATGTAGTCTTGCTGGGTCTATCGACTATCACTTGGTCTATGGTCTTGCTGACACTTTGCTCGTTGACATTGAACACACACTTTACCTGTCGGGCACCTTGCAGACCATCTCGAAGTGTGGTACACCACGCCAATGGTCTCCAATATCGCCGGTGTAACGGTGGCGGATGCGGCTACCAGCGGCGTCGCGTTGAGAAGGGCCCGGAACTCCCGTACACGCTTGTATGAGCTTCGAAACGTGATTCCCCTGTAAATTGGAAGATATGATTTTGTTGCTAATAGTCCTAAAAATACTCATAGTCGCTCACTTACGTGAAACAATGTAGATAGAAGAGAAGTAAAAATGGATACGCACCCAGTCACTACACAGTGGGCCTCATCGATGGCGAGGAGACAAATTCTGTCTGAGGACCAACAGGATGCTCCGCTAAAAGTCGTCCGAGACAATCTCAGGGGAACAAAACATCAGCGTGTATTTTCCAGCACGTATATCTGAAAATATATAGGAGGAAAATAGTAACAAAAACAAGCATTGTGAGCAATGGTGTAATATTTTCCCACTTCATAATAAACCGGGCCCCCTCCAAAAAAAAAGGACAATATCGGAGAAAAAACGTGAAAAGTTGGGAACGGGCGAAAATAAGGGAATACCTTAATCTGATCCTTCATCAGTGGGGGCAAAGCAAAAACATCGGTTTTGCCGTGCCCGGTTGGCAGGAGGCCAAACACATCTCCCCCGGAATGCAGACGTACGATTGCGTTCACCTGCTCCACATTGTGCTGGTACGGTAGTCTCAAATGCTCACCGATCTTCTTTACAAGCTCCATCTCCACGTGTTTTCATAAGAAGCGGCAAATTGTAACGTACGCTGTCGTAGATGTCCCTATTACCTCTACCAACCAATTCAGGCGGTGGCGCCACCTACTGGATGTCAACATGGCGGCGAGCGGCAAACGAATGTTTTGACTTCGCAAAAAGTTGGCTTTTGTGCTAAATAGGCGGCGACTTGAGCGAAACGAGCGTGTGCATGAACTAGTACAAAGGATCAAGAACGAGTTTGCTGCATCGATTTTATTGGCTCCATGTGAGTGTTTTCGCTAGAGACGATTTTAAGTTGTTGAACAGCGTTTTACATAGGTCAAGTTCAGACGGTATAGTCACACGAACAAATGTCAAGACTGTAACGTCTGAACTTTCAGGCTAAAGAGCACATAGCGTTAATCATGAAAGAATAAAATGTCGCTGACAACACCAAGTTTTATAATTAGTCGGCTACAAAACGATGTGGAGTTTGAAATAGGCGAAGAGATCACGCTGTGACTTGTTATATAGTGGCCCGCTAATACGGGCGTAGAAACAATAATACAATATAAACGATGATAATAAAGAAATAATAAACTGCTGATACAAAAATTGCAAACATTTGCAGAAAACCTCAGTTACCGATCCGGTGGAGGCCGAAATACGTGGACTTCCGGTCAGCGATGACCTTGTCAAGGTGACTGGCTAGCACGGACACCCGGTCACCGCGTCTGAGATACAAGGTCGAGGTCATGCTGCTCACGTGACAGGGATGCGTGACGTAAGGCCCACGTGACTCGCACGTGACCGCGTGCTCGTCTTCCAAGAGGTCGACGGGGACAAAGCTGTCGAGATTCAGGTTCATGACGATCTGGATGCGATGGGTGAACACAGTCTTGGACGTTCTGGCGTCCGTGGCCGTCCCCATGAAGGTCAAGTGACTGTAGAGCTCGTAGAGTCCGTCCTGGCGGATCCCGAAGGCGCCGCTGGTGGCGTTGAGGGTGATCCCTCCCCTGATGAAGGCGTGGTTCCCGACGTCACTCCAGGCGGTGATCGCGGCGACACCTACCGGAAAGAAATGACATGAAGGATAAATGTAAGAAAAATGCCTCAGATTATAGGTATTCGGGCCCGGATTCGAACCCAGGACCTATTGATCTGCGGTCTAGTGCACTAACCACTACACCAGGGAGGCCCCCAGGACCTATTGATCTAAGGTCTAGTGTGCTAACCACTGCACCAGGGAGGCCCCCAGGACCTATTGATCTGCGGTCTAGTGGGCTAACCACTGCACCAGGGAGGCCCCCAGGACCCATTGATCTAAGGTCTAGTGTGCTAACCACTGCACCAGGGAGGCCCCCAGGACCTATTGATCTGCGGTCTAGTGGGCTAACCACTGCACCAGGGAGGCCCCCAGGACCCATGGATCTAAGGTCTAGTGTGCTAACCACTGCACCAGGGAGGCCCCCAGGACCTATTGATCTGCGGTCTAGTGGGCTAACCACTGCACTAGGGAGGCCCCCAGGACCTATTGATCTGCGGTCTAGTGTGCTAACCACTGCACCAGGGAGGCCCCCCGGACCTATTGATCTGCGGTCTAGTGGGCTAACCACTACACCATGGCGGCCCCCAGGACCCATTGATCTAAGGTCTAGTGTGCTAACCACTGCACCAGGGAGCCCCCCAGGACCTATTGATCTGCGGTCTAGTGGGCTAACCACTACACCAGAGGGGCCCCCAGGACCTATTGATATGCGATCTAGTGCACTAACCACTACACCATGGCGGCCCCCAGGACCCATTGATCTAAGGTCTAGTGTACTAACCACTGCACCAGGGAGGCCCCCAGGACCTATTGATCTGCGGTCTAGTGGGCTAACCACTACACCAGAGGGGCCCCCAGGACCTATTGATCTGAGGTCTAGTGTTCTACCCTCTACACCAGGGAGGCTCCCAGGACCCATTGATCTAAGGTCTAGTGTGCTAACCACTGCACCAGGGAGGCCACCAGGACCTATTGATCTGTGGTCGAAGGCGCTAACCACTGCACTGGGGAAGTCCCCAGGACCCATTGATCTGAGGTCTAGTGCTCTACCCTCTACACCAGGGAGGCTCCCAGGACCTATTGATATGCGGTCTAGTATGCTAACCACTATCTTTCGGAATATTTATTGACACTGGTTACGAGTGTGCTAACTACTACACCAAGGATCCCAGGACGTATTGATCTGCGGTCTAGTGTGGTAACCACTACACCAAGAATTCCCCAGGATCTAGTGATCTGTGGTCTAGTTCGCTAACTACCACACCAGAGGGGCCCCGAGGACCTATTGATCTGCGGTCGTAGGCGCTAAACACTGCACCATGGAGGCCCCCTGGATCTATTGATATACGGTTTGGTAAGCTAACCACTATTTTTCGGAATATTTATTGACACTGGTTACGAGTGTGCTGACATACCCGCTCTTCAACGTTTTACACTACCGGGGTAACGGTCCAATTTATGTCGTTAGGTAGACGTGTAATATTACCATTTTTGCGGTCTAAAGCATTATAGGTTCGTGTCTGATTGAAATATTACGTCATACTTCCTGATGAACACATGGACTCCCTTTGAGGTGTAAGACTCTTAAGGACTGTTTTCACTGCCTTGGGGTGCACAACGAGCGTCTCGAATTGAGCTTACGGTAAAAATAAGAATGACGTGGGCATTCGTGGTACTTCAGCGGCGTATCCAGGCAGTAAAGCTTGTGCTTAAACACGTCATGCGGTGATAAAATATGCAATACGTACAGCAAGGAAACTTAAAATTTTGCCACTTGTCTGGATACACTCCCGGGCACTGAAGGGGGGAGGTAGCAATAAGCGTGGGGACAGGGGGGTGGGGGTGGTGCACGAACCTGAGTGTGATGACGTCACCGGTTGAGAGCTAAGGAAAACGTGAGCTGCGCATAGATTAGCGGGCGTTGACGTCTCGTCCAGATCTCCGGGTGCTGAACAAACAATATGTCGTTTCAAATAATTGTATTTATATATTACATTATATTTGCGGAGGCACTTCATTGATCCTTTACAATAAAAAAAAATTTTTTTGGTCGCCAAAGCGAAATGGCAATGATAGTTCAATCTTTGTTCCTTACAGTTGTTGAGCGGTGACTACAGAACTAGACAGAGTGAATGGGGGAGGGGGTAGCCTATATTTGTAAACAGTGGTGGAGGACATGGTTCTTTAAACTAAAAAACCGCGGTGAAATAAATGAATGAGTTATGCCCAAACATATTGAGTGTATTTGCGTTTTACTTACATTTACTGGGCGGATCAGAGCTTACAGCGGCCTAGAAGTAGCAAAATAAATGATTTGCATCGGTTCTATATACGATCCCAGACGTGTGTGTTGAATAAAGAGATAAAAAGCGTTTGTATAACAATTATCTTTACATCCTTAATATAATATATACGACATGCAACATTAGGGTGACACAAAGAGCTTGAGTAAAGGAAAGACACTATGCGGTATATACTGTCAATAATTCCTCCTTAATGGCTTAACTTATTTCAATGTTTAATGTTTTACAGCTGTAACGCCCTCCTAGGTGAAATTAGATTGACGAATAACGAAAGTCGCTTAAATCCAGTTGCTCGCTGTAGGCTTCTACCCCGTGGGGAGGGGGGGGGGCTGTCCGCGGGTGCCCCTTGATGCCTCAAAGAGCGGACCTTTGTGATGAAAATCCCATCGGATTTTGGCGGTAAAACGCTCCCACCGAGCGGATGTTTGAGGTGAAAAAAGGCGGTGGGGGGGGGGGGGGGCTTTACCGCAGACTCCCTCACAGCGGACGTCCTACCAACCTCTTCAGCACCTACCATGTTCTTGCCCTTCGTGCAGCACACTATATCACCGCTGGACGCTTTTGCGACAATCCAAGAGCCCGTATTATCGCCCACCAAACGCCGACACGGCAGACATTGGCGCAATGCATCACTGGATTGCTGCACTTCCGCTTCTAGGCTTGATAGGCGACCGGAAGTGGCGATGATGTAGTAGGAAACCAACGCCACAGCCGAGATGGAGACGGCGAATAGAACGAAGGCGCCCGCTAGGAGGCAGTGTAGTCGCCGTCGCGAAAAAGATCTGCGCTCCGTTTCATCCATGAGACTTGAGGGGGGTAATTCCATAGCGTCCTCCTGGGTAGGAGAGGTGAAAACGTCCATCAACACAAAATTAAAGCCAAAAAAACAACAACTTAAAACTGTCACAATAACTAGACAATCTGGCGTGGATGCTGTGTGCTGCCACCCATATGTTGTGCCTACCTTTGTCTCTAGTAGATGACCTCCAGCTTCAGGCATAATTGAGGTTTATTGTCCCCTAGGAAGAAAGCAACATATATATATATATATATATATATTGGTATATGCAAATAATACATGGATTCAATTATTGATGAGTCATATTGATTGTAACCGGTGTTACTAGGCAACAGTTGGGTTTGTAACCTACCTGCTTTCGACTATTCAAGTTTGATCAGATTTTATACCACTTCCCAAAATCTGGTAATAAATATTCCGCTTGGCACGGTTTCCCATTGATCTCAAGGATGGCGGTATAACTTGACGAAGAATCGTGAAAATGTTCATACGGATGTTTTTAATACCGTTTTAAGAAAATTTAAGCTACAAATTCACTTTAATTTAAGTGACTTAAAAGATGAAATAAAAAAAAAGTCCCAAGTTTAAACACGGGATAAGCTTGACAGGATGGTTATATAGATTTCACTCACATCCCTATTATTGCCCACATGAAATAGATTACATGTATATCCAGGGGTGGCTCTAGGAATTTGCTAAGGGGGGGGGGGGTTGCTCTTTGAAAACTTGCGACCGGGGAGTTGGGGGGGGTCTCTGAAAAAATGCGACCGGGGGATTGGCCGGGGAACCCGAGTTTAACAGTGTATGTTCAATTTTCCAAGGGGGGGGAGGGGTGCCACCCCCCTAACCACCCCCCCCCCTAGATCGGCCCCTGATTTCTATGTATATATATATATATATATATATATCCAGGTATAATGTATATGTATATTAAAAACATAATTACCCTGAACTGCCTTAACATTGATCGCAGTAATTGCTAGAAAACGACAGTTGAAGATATATAGTTCGCTCCAATTCCAACGTTATAATACAAACACATCTGTCACGTTATACGTGAATTGTATTTCACATCGCGACGCACCATACCTGGCGAAGAAGGCAGTGAAGCGGTCTGTGAGGCAGTCAGAGTTGGTATACACTGTGATCTAACGCTGTGCTTAATGTTTGTGCTCGATCGGAGTTGATTCGTGGTTCTATTTGTACCGCCTAAAGACATCGGGTGACAGCTCAGTTAGCAGATAAAGAACAGGTCTTCACGTCAAAAATAGAACAAATGTATAATGATGTCTTCCTGACGGTCTTTTTCCTGTTCTTTTTCGAAACACGACACACGAATGCATACGCATCGTATACTATTCAGACGAAGAGGGGTTTGGCTGGGAGGGAAGTCCCGGGGATTTCCCCTCGTGTAGAAGTGGCGTACGTCCGATAGGTTGACGAGCACTGTGTGTGTAGGTGAGTAGGACGGTAAGTCGTGATAAGTATATAGCCTAAGTTTCAATATCATACGGCAGGCTTGTCATCCCGTAAAGGGTCAGTGATCTCTTAACGTATTACAGAAAAAGAAGGAGTGCTGTGAGCAAGATTTCTTGTTCCCTGTTATTACGCACAAGTATATATTGCTTATTATATAGGGCACATGATGCTGTACATATGTATATCTCGCGTGTGTGGGACAAACCCTAGGCGGACATAACCTTTGGTGACCAAACACCCCCGCTGACCGAAATCCCAGAAGATAATAACGCTCGTTATCAGTGTAAATATTGGAGGTGAAATCGAACAGTTTTATGTTGTGCATGCCATATAAGTATATATTCCTGCTCATGGCGTAGACTCGGCAAACATGAACGGTATACACTATCATGTTTGGCTTTAGATGTCACCAGTCTTCACTGTTACGCTCAGGAGCGGATCCAAGGGGGGGGGCGGCCCTACCCCCCCCCCTTATAGGGCCGAAATGTATACTATTTAACATGAAAACCGAATCAAAACCGTAACTGCCCCCCCCCCCTATCCAGCATATCTGGATCCGACCTCGAAACCGGCCCCCCTATCCATATTTTCTGGATCCGCCCCTGACCGCCGCATTGGAACCAATCGCAATGAAGTGCCATTTATTGTAATAGCAGGTTATGCTGCATTATACGGCGTAAAAATCGTTGAAAATGATTAACGTATGTTGTTATCGATTCTGACCCCCTTGTCAACTTTGACCCGAATGAAGAAGAAAAATAACTGCTCCCCATTTCCGTCGATATTGCTGTTGGGATCAGTGGCGTTTCTCAGGGTCAAGGACATACGGCGATGTTAAAACTGACAAACACAGACATAGTCTAGTAGTTTTTCAGTGGGTGACTCTTTATTTCAGACGCTGCCTCTTCCAACAGACTAAGTAATCCAAGAAGAGCTCCTGAATTTACACACAATTTGCAAAGTAGTGCTTCATATGAAAGACCTTTATGTCATGTAATGGAAGCGCAAGCTTTCAGTCACGTCGGCTTAATTTATTTTAAAGTTTAAGACAAAGTTATAAAACTCAGGTAAGTTTAAAAAAAACATAGGACAACAATGCCTTTCCAACCATTGATCATAGTAACCGAATTTAAGATTAAGATATTCACTTTTTATAATGGATACATATCTATGACTTTATTTTACAGCGTGCAGTGCCATACCTGAAGCGGAATAAGCAGCGGCGTATTCTGTGGTCACATCGGGAACAAGCTGTGATCTGATCCTGTGCTTTATATGGGGACGACATCGGCTTCCAGCTAATCATGTTTGGCCCAACGAGTGTTTTATGTGTTTGGGTCTCAGTTGGTCTGGATCGTTGTGAAAAATGGTCCGTGCCTGGAAAGATAAGTTAAGGTATATGTATAAGTAACCGTTAAAACAAAATATGGCCGGCTGTTTGCTCGAGCAATTGAGAGTGGTCGATAAAATCACTGTTTATCGACGATAAACACATTTGTTGGTAGGCGGCCGCCTGGTCAGCGTTTGGGCGTTTGACCCCCCCCCCACCCCCGCCCCCACCCACACCCCTATTAATGCCGAGCGGTTGGGTCCTATATATCTCCGTCGAGATCAGCCCTTATCGCCTGAACTTCGCCGGTTGTGAGCTCGCTCTGGAAACGGTGTATTGCTTGGCTTAAGTAGCATGCATTCGCCTTTGTAGTCGCGCTGCTTCGCTTTCACTCTGTTAATCAAGAACTTTTTTTATTAGATAACTCAATCTATATACAATGTATCATTTTTTTTACCCGAAACCCCCAAGAAATAATACTTTCTGTAGCAGATGGAAAGTATCGGAGCCACTGTCAAGTTAAATTAAATAGGCCTCAAAAGTAGCAAGAAGCATCGACTCAGTTTTGGAACGTTTTCATGTCTTGACGTGGTTCAAAGACAATAGTGTTTTTGTTTACAAGAAGTTAGCGCTCTGGTCTATAGAACGCTATCTAAATTCATCATCCCAAGCTAGATAAATGGTGGTTCTGATTTCCAATATAATAGATTACACAGTTAATAATCCCCACAGATCTTTATACATTTTTCTGGAATGACATTGGAACCTATTTGTATCGCAGCCTTCAAACGGCATATACATCTGAGTCGCTATCAGTAACCCAAATGTTGGGGATAATTACATGTTTACCGAAGGGCGATAAGCATAGGGAATACATAAAAAAACTGGCGTTCTATATATATCCTTATTAAATGCAGATTTGAAAATATTACCTGGGGTATTAGCTAATAGGATCAAACAAGTATTACCAGACATTATTAGCACCGAGCAAAAATGTGTTCTAAAGGAAAGATTCATTGGCGAAAGTACAAGGCTGGTATATGACATAATGCATTATGTGCAGGATAGAAAGAAGGCCGGTATGCTACTTTTATTAGACTTCGAGAAAGCGTTTGACACTGTAAGCTGGGAATATATAAACAACGTATTTAAAGCATATGGATTCGGCCCGTCATTTATAAAATGGTTTAATATTGTTTATAAAGAACCTAAGAGCAGTGTTGTGAATAACGGTAACCTCTCAGAAGAATTTACTATTGATACAGGGTGTCGACAGGGTGATCCATTATCGCCATATGTTTTTATATTAGCCATAGGGCCACTTGCTATGCATCTCAAGAAAGACAGTTTGGTTATAGGTATTGTTATAAATGAGGTTGAATATTTGATAGGTCAATATGCGGATGTCACGTTCCTACTACTAGATGGCAGTTAATCATCGTTCAGAAGGGTGTTAAAGATCACGGATGATTTTTGTGCGGCATCAGGTTTGCGTATGAACTTAGAGAAGAAAAATGTAGCTGTGTGTTTAGGAAAACCGTTTGATACGACATTATTTACTGGCATTCCACTAGAATGGGTTTATGAATTTGTTTTGCTTGGTATTAAGTTTTTACAGATTTAGGAAAAATGTCGGCCCTAAATTACGACAGTAAAGTTGTTGAATTTGACAGAATTTTTAATGCATACGGGAAGAGAAACCTGTCATACAGGGGCAGAGTGACAGTTGTGAAATCTCTGGCACTACCCAAAGTTGTACATTTTATGTCAGTTTTGCCTACACCAGGAAAATTTGGTTTTGATAAATTGACTAAATTGGTACGAAATTTTATCTGGAAAAGTGAAAAGGCGAAAGTCTCTATGAATACGGTATGTCAGACTATTCCAAATTGTGGCTTAGGTTTGACCTATATTGAATCATTTCAGAAAGCGCTAAAAATCTCGTGGATATACCGTATTGTAAAAACGGATGGCAAATGGCAACAACTCTTTTGTGATACTATTTGCGAAGAAAGACAGTTGTGGTGAGACCTTGACCTTCAGTCACTAAAATCATATTATGTGTCTAACCCCTTTTGGGCCGACGTGTTTAAGGCCTGGTATGAATATAGAAAAAGAGAAGAAAGCGTTAACGCAGATCTTCCCGAGTACCCTATCTGGAACTCGTATTTTATTACCAACTATAATTTTGTGGTTAGAAAAAAAAGAATTTATTCAGAAAGGTGTCATATATGTAGAAGATCTGTTTGACGAAAACAGAACATTATTGGGTTGGTCAGAATACAGGTATCGGTATCACATTGATGTTAACTTCGCTGACTTTTATAGTTTGATACATTCGCTGCCTCGAGAGTGGAAAGCTGTCTATGCCAAGTTTATTGATAATTAGCTTTTTATTAGTACACGAACCTGTACATTGCAGCATCTGTTACCCATCTCTTCTGGGACTGTCCGTATGTTAAGGGTTTATGGATAGCTTTTGCTAATTGGGTAAAACCATATATTCATGTGACTACAAGAGCTTTTTTATTGTCTCTAACTAGTATAATTTTCGGGCTTTCAGACACACGGTGTAGTAGTTTACTTAATCACTTAATACTTATTGTAAAAAGACACATTTCCATATGTAAATAGCAAGGGAAGACACCAAGGATGTCTCAGGGTTATAAAGTCTAATTATTTCACAGAGCGATGTATTGGGTACAGTAAGGGGGGACCCAGTTTGTGTAAATTTGATAGAAAGTGGGGCCCACTCAGACCAATATTTGAATGATCACTGCATGTGCCCTGAAATATTTGTACTCGATACCTGCTGCGGATGAAAGGAAATAATAATAAAAAATAAAAAAATGTGATCCAAATGGGAACCTTCTACTTTTCGATGTTACTCTATGAATATGTCGTATGTGTCGGAATAAAATGCGCGAGGGACCGTGCGACCGAATAAAGATGGCAGTGCTTTACATAACATGCATATTCATAACACAAGTTATTATTATCGTAAATAGACTTTTGGCAATACCATGACACGAAATACTGACTGCCGTCATTTTATGAAGACCCAGAGACATATAAAAGATAAGGGTAGTGCAAGAGTTATTACGTGCCCCCGTCACCACCTCCACCACAACCCCACCTACCTCACCTATACCAATGATGCACTCCTCTCACCACCCCACCCCCAACCGCCCTTGCCCCTTCTACCGTCCCACCTAGACACAGGTAGCCTTTGTATCAGAGACGGGGGGGTAGGTGAGGTAGGTGGGGTTGTGGTGGAGGTGGTGACGGGGGCACCCCTTCAATTAATCCAGGAAATATCGTGATAGACAAACCTAGGGGTTTCCAAAACTACTGACGCATTCACTTCAAATATTGTACCTTCCACCCCCAAACCATACCACCTAAACACTGGTCGCCTTCATACTTAACCAAGAGTTCAAGGCATTGTATTTAGAGTTAGGGCGAGTTATTTTGAAGCAGGCGAAAGTCTTACTCATTACTTCTGCTGTTTAGAGAAGCAAAACAAAATACTATGCAAATTATTGCGGTAGGTAAACGGCCATGGACTGCACTTGGCCCTTGTTATTGATCTATCTGTACAATTTAGAGCTTCATTCCAACACACTACGTAATATGACACAAACGGGCCTCAAAGCGAGAATGCCTAAAATTGCGAGAACATATTTTTTTCTAGTTATTATAATTGTCAAAGCGATAAAAATAAACTTTCTGGTTTTCCCGTATGTTTGAAAGTAGATTTTCCCAGATCTCTCAAGTAATACCAACGCTCTCATGGGGCCTTTATGTATTAGTTTACCTCAAGTACGTCATACAACACTTACCTTTTCTTATATATTGTACGTTGATCACGTGTTGGCGAGCTTCATGTCGATGAAGTGCACTCACTATAAATGATAGACCATGCTGGCGTCATGCTTTCTATTCTTTATTTTGGTGTTTTATTACCAACACATCACACATCATACAGGAGGGTGGGGGTGCCGGGGTGTCGGGGGGGGGGGCTAGAGGGAAGTTGGTCTATTACGAAAGCAATTACTTAGGAAGTAGAAGCGGCGAGAGAGAGAAGATGTATGTGAGGTTGTGGTGGAGGTGGTGACGGGGGAACCCCTTCAAGCAATCCAGGAAATATCGTGATAGACAGACAAACCTACGGGTTTCCAAAACTACTGACGCATTCACTTCAAATATTGTACCTTCCATCCCCAAACCATACCACCTAAACACTGGTCGCCTTCATACTTGGACAATTATTTAGAAAGCAGAGGCGGGGGGACAGGGAACGTATATGTGGAGTTGTTGTCTATGCCGCAAAATTATATGAACAAACTTATACCACCTTCCTGGTTATCCGTTTTTCTGGATATATGATGTCAGGATATTTATGATCTAGCGGAGATCTACTGATCTAACGGAGCCCCTAGTAGGGTGAATCGAAGGAAGTGTGACCCTGATCATGTTTCATAATGCGATCTTCAGTAGTGATGCGTATTGGTTAGCACCCTGTTGGGCCGTAATCATAATCCCCTCATAAGTTACGCACGAAACGTGCATCTCCGTCTTAGCCTCACCAGCTCTTGGTGGTGGTGCTCTTGTTTCAGAAATCCTATTCGATATAATTTTAGCACGTTCTTATTCAGAAATTCCACTTCTTGGGTGACTACTTATGTATTTTAAACCCGATAATCCTTCGATAAGTCGTTCTCTTAATCTATCAAGTCTAGTGGCGTAGCCTAAGTGACGATTATGAAGACAGCCAATAGACCGCAGATCCTGGATTCGAATCCGGATATGGGCAGCCTATCTGGGGAAAATGTTATCCATGCACCCTGTATGGGTCCGGGTGTGAGTCCTTTCTCGTTAATCGTGAGGATGAAATTGACAATCATAGCTGATGGTAGGTACAAGTGCGAAGTACTCATCTCTGCAGAGACAAAAGGTGAGTTTCGGTATGCGAGCGGAGTAGTCGGGACTCCGCGGAGTGCGTAACCGAACGCGAAGATTGTGGTCGGATAGCGCCGTCCCGTGGTACATTTTACTCCCGGACCGTCCTTACTCCCCACCCAGAGTAGGATCACGAGGATTTCTAACATGGCGTCCAGGCCCAACAATACGCTTAATGTATGTAACGCAGTATCCCCCCCCCCCCGCAAAAAATTTAAAAGCATATTATAACGAAGATAAAGTATATATATATATATTTACTAAAATCCTTTATTTGCAATCATCATAAAAATACAGATATATAGCCTACACGTAATTACAAGTCAAAAGATAACAAGGTGAAGAAGTTGACTGATCAGACTAATTGTGAAAGAGTCTTATCAATTATGCTTACCGCATATATTGGCTTGTAAATCCAATCTATATATTAAATGGAAACTATCTCAAGGCGCACAGTGCGAAGAATGTAACGAAGAGCATCTTCTGTATGAATGTCCAAGCGCAAAATATATCTATTCGTGTTTTTTTATTATTCTGAACTACATTTTAGAAGATAATAAACTATATAACACAACACGTATGCGTTGATTTATTGTTATGGCACTGCTTAACAATATTCATGGTTTGTGCAGTTCAAAACATTCGCGCAGACCGCGAATCTTGCTTTCGGTTTATTTTGATCCGCACAAGAGTACTAAGGGTGGAAAGTATGAGTGCGCATGCTCTAAATATTTGCGCCGACAACTCCGCTCGCATATCCGAACTCAAAGTGACATGCTGCTTTGTTTGTGATACTTGTTCGTCGGACATAACGCACGTGGAATACCGTTTCTCGCCCCATGATTGGATAAACAGTGACGTCAGTGAGTGATTGACAACCTGGGTCGTGCCATTGACAGCTCATTATGCAATCATAACGCTCCATCGTAATGCAGGTTCCTGTGCCATCAGATTTAATCATAATGTAATGCAGAATGGCATGTTAATCATTAGGTGTGGATTTTGGCATGGATTTAATACTATGTCTCAGGGATGCAAACACGCAATTGGACCAGAGAATTTTCAAACATGCGGGCAGATACCATCTGCAAATTTTGACTGCAACCAATGCAAGGGGGGATCCATGGGGGGGGGGGGTCCGGACCCCCTGGACCCCCCCCCACGTCCCTTTTTTAGGAGGAATACTGTTTTTCAATACAAAATTTAGGCCATCTGAGGCGTAGAAACCCCCGCCCCTATTAGAGAAAGAACGCTATCTGAGACGGCGTGGACCACCCCCCCCCCACCCTCCACTTCCCCCTGGTCGCTAGTTTCACTTTTCAAATTCCTAGACCCGACCCTGCAATGTACACATTCAGGCATTAACTGTGCGACCAAAGCTGGGATTTTCGCGCCAAGTGACGTAGATGCATGTTTCGGTTTAATTGTTCGTCATAGATGAAGGGTTTATCTTAAGATAGTTTTGTATTTTTGGGGAAGTGAAGTAACCAGGACGTGTTCCGAATGCGTTGCAGTTATCTTGAATAGCATATTGCCCAGCAATGTTTTTACCTTGAAGGAATGTGGTATGACTGCTTCTGTCGTGCTTACAGCGGGAGTGAGGGGGGAGGGGGGGTATTGTGTTCTCAACTCACGAATCACGAAGAGTAAATTTCTTTATTTCTAGGTCACGACGAATAAATGCATAACTCCCAGCATACAATGGACGGGACGGATACACGATCTAAATTCGCGATTTCCTAATTCACGGTTATCAAGTAGTAACATAATAATGAAAATTCGGTCGGCTAATATCTCATTGCCAGTTCACGAAGAATTATTTTCCTTATTCCCAGTTCACGGTGAAATAACAAGGCCCGCATGTTGAGATTCATATCTTGAAAGTACCTCTGAATCTAGGAGCTTGAGAGACCACTATATATGTGCAGTAGTATATTGTTGGGACTGGATTAAAATATATAGGCCTATGTCTATTATTACTATCGAATCGTAAGAAATTTGATGTTTCTTTTCTGTGGCTTGATACAGAGCGTTTAAACTTTCTTCAGTAGGATTTATGTATCTATTCTTTTAAAATGTGTTGTATTCATTCTTTTAAAATCTCATTCTTTAATTGCGTCATAAATATTCGTTTTGTTTGAAGGATTTCGATGCAGGATTCATGCTAACAAGTTAGCATTTATAATGGAAATCGTGTGCCAAATTGACTCTACACGGGTAAAGCCAGGAGTCACAGAGTGAGGAAATAATGTATGTATCACTACATTACCCCATCTATACCGCTGCGACATGCGGAAGTCCGCAATAGGTATAGCTATAATATATATAGGAGGGACCATCTCCGCATGAGGGGGGGGGGGGGGCGCATACCACACCGGCATCTGCATTATGTACGATATAACAATATTGCACAGACGTTCGCTATGGTTATGTTCTTTAATGCCGAAATTAATTTTAGAGTAAACGTTTTTAGAATATGAAAGCAATATCACATTGCTACTTTACTTGAACGAATAAAAGTATATACCTAATGATGTAATGTTTTATTATCTGTTGTATCGGAGTTTGTGTATACCAGGACTTCTTTTTTTAAACAAACGTAAAAAAAAATCTGCATTACGTACGCTTCATAACATCACTTTAAAAAAAAACAGTTTTGTATCTAGATCACATCTTTTGATGAATTTGAAATTTGTGGGAAAAAATATCCACTTCCAAATACTTTCTGCATTTTTGCCAATCGTTCTGACTTAGCGACTTTGCACTAAATGACACGCCCAAATTCTGGCTTGGGTTACCCGATTTTCGTATGATTTTGATATCGCTGCATCGGCCGGTTCCAAAGACATTTGGTTTGTGACCGTTTATGCCGAGGCTAATGCAGCGATAATGCGCATATTTAAGTTAACATTTATAGATGGTTTAAAATGAAATGATTCGTTTTTTGTAGCCATCTTTGGAACCACATAGGCTAGATCTAGGGTGGGGGGATACCCCCTCTGAATCGCGAATCCTCAAGAATTACGGAGAGCAATATCGAATCTCCAAGATTAGGGCATTTTAAAGCTGGGCGCGAAAAAAAACGCCTTAATGATGATATCGCGAATATCGAGGAATTCGCAGACTGCTATAACGGATCGCGGTAAGTAAAAATGGGGTCTTCGCGTTGAACCAGGAATTGTACGGATAACGATCTCCAAAAATTGCCAACAGCTAGTCGCGAATCTCCAAGAATTCCTGGGTGTCAATCGCGTAGATCGAAAAAGTATCGCCCCCCCCCCCTCTAGATCGGGGACGTGATTTTAAAGTATGATTTGCATACGGCACAGAATGATCCCGCTTTCACTTCGACATCTGAATCACATATATGAGCAAGCAGCCATAAACGGCGAGCGAGTGTGCGGATGTATAAAGAGGAAATAGCCGACAACAGAGACATATCCCCTGGTAAAGGGGGGGGGGGTTACGTTTCTCACCTTTCTCCGCGATTGGCGTCCAGGTGATGCGCGATACACTATTTTGGGGGATCGTTATCCGTGGGCTACAATTCCTGGTTCAACGCCAAAACCCTTCGCTTATTTACCGCGATCCGTTATACCAGTCCGTGAATTCCTCGAAATATTCGCGATATCACCATTGGGGATTTGCGATTCAGACGGGTTATCCCCCCCCCCCCACCCCCCCTGGTGGAGTGAATCGAAGGCAGAGAGTGCCAGGTGAAGGTAAGGAGAATGCCCATGTAACAGTACATTCTTGAAAAAGAATGTACGAGGCGCAAGCCGAGTACATATCTTTTCAAGAATGAACTGTTACACGGGTATTCTCTGACTTAAAGTACGGTGAGCCTCACCTGTTCCCCGTAGCGTGAATGAGGGTTCTTTTAAGATGTACATTGCATCTCTCGCTTCCGAAACCAATAAAATAGCTGACTGAAGTCGGTCCATCTTCTATCTTAGAACTCACGAAATGTATTGTTGCAGCAATGGCAGGCTTGAGTCATACGTGAGCTAAGCTAAAACAATGGTTCGCCCTGACATGGAAGAACGTCGGATCCTGCAGCTGCGAGTCAGTTCAGTTCATCTATAGATTGCAAGAAGGAAGTGGTGTCTTGCATCAAGGCGCGTAGGCTACTTCACATGGATTATCTTATTATACAGACTATAGTGGTCATTTGAATGGGGAATATGATGCAATCGTTCAAATAATTGGATACTCAAAGGATATGATACGCAGCGATGTTGCGATGGTGTTTGAAACAAGTAACACCCAGTGCGTTGTTCATGGATAGGATACGCTTTGCAAAATGAGTTTTGTGGGATTCACGAAAAGAAAAATCTCAATTTATCAGCTCTCTAAAACAGTACATTCTTGAAAATTAATGTACCGTTTAGACAATAGGATGACGTCATAACAGTACTTCAATGTAAAATATCGCTAAAACTCGCCCAGTGCATGGAAGAAACAAATCGAATAACGCATTTTGTTTTAAACGACATTTTTTGCTTTGTTTCATACTGCTGCCTTCAACAAGAAAAACAATTCACATCGTGACACAACACCTTCAGTAATGAGAAGTTAAATATGTAGTTTAAAAAACAAAACAAATACGAATAGATAAAGCGTAATCAAGTCCTCAGAACAGTTCACTCGTCGTACATCTTTTTCGCAGCGCGGCCACCTCGCCAAACTGGGAGGATATTCATGATCTCACTTCCGGTTCAGAGGTCACCAACATCCGTTAGAACGCTCCACGCGATTGGTCGGTTTGATCGGGACTTCATAGGGATTATTTCAAACAAAAATAAAACGACATAATTGAGCAATGTGATACAATGACGGTACCGTACACCGCCAGTAAGGCGTCTGTCACGGCGGTAAAATACAAGGTGGTTATAAATAATGAAGAGCGCTCGGCTGCAAATTGTATCTCACTGTACCGACCCGACCGAGAGGGGTATTGTAAGGAAGTCTGTGATTGGCTGATGAGGCCCGCCGCCGTCCTTGACCGTCATCTGACCCATGGACACGGACCCCCCGCAAATCCCGTGACAATTAATCGTCACCGATTTCTTGTCGTCGAGACGGGAATTCCCCAATCCCGGGGGCGCCAATGTTGTGACGTCATCAGGTCGGTTAACATTGTGCCAGCCGTTGGAGCCATTGTTCGTTCTGGATCGAAAATGTGACGCGGGTTCCGGACGGAAGCGACCGTAATCCATGTTCTGGATCGCATCCTCTTGATGGTAAGGATTATTGTTATTATTATTATTAATGTTGCGGGCGGATTTCCCGGACGCGGCGGGATTAGAACGCTGGAAGAGTCTCTCCCTCAGATTTGACTTGGACAGGTAGCTGTTTTTCACCCCTGGTGTGGGTCCCACCTGCGGGGTGTGGTTTTCAGATTTATTGCGATTGCCCACGACGCCATATTGTTGAGTCTGTGACGTCACGCGTCCATTGACGGTGACGTTGACGTTGACTCGCTCACACGTTGTGTCGACGTCGTCGGCCTCCATCTTGACGTCCGCCAAGCGCGACGCGTCGATGAGGGCGGCGTCTCCATGGCGACACGCCGCTGAGGCCCCCGAGGGCGGCGAGGGTGAGAGTGACGTCATAACGGCCCCGGAGTAGTGCTTGACGCTGGAGATGCACAAAAGCTCCGACGCCGGCGTCGAGCTGCGACTGTCCCTGTCGCCGGCGGTGGGTGCCCGCCCCGAGGGGCTAAGCGGCGAGCGGCGTGGGTCAGAGGGGCGAGGCGAAGTGCCCCCTCCTGTACCCACGTCAGGATCAACGCATTCGGGGTCGGACGCTGAATCAGCGGTGGGTTCCCCCCGATCGGCGGTGTTTTTCAGTTTCCGGCGGACACTGAATTCCGGTCTAGAGTCGTCTCGCGTTAACCAGGGCCGCAGGATCCGTGGCTTGGTTCGCCCGTCTGATCCAGAACTGTCCGGAGAGTCCGGCTTGTGGTGGGCGCGGCCCATGTGGGTCCAGAGCTCCGCCCAGCATTGGCAAGGGTCCGTAGCGCACTCGGGCCGGTGGAGGCCGTAGGGGGGCAGGGCGAGTGGGGGTGGGTGCCACGCCATGGTTCCGCCGGAGTACCCCCAACACTGGCCGGGCAGGGCCCTCACCGGGAAATAGGGTGGGGCGGGGAGAAGACCGCCGCCGCCGGCACCCCCATCCCCACCGCCTCCTCCCACCCCCCACATGGAAGGTATCATCACGTGATCTCGCGGGGAGACCGGACTCTCCCAGTCCGCCGGGGAGGGGGAGGGGCAGGGGGAGGCGGGCATCCTCCCGCGGGGGTGACCCCCCCACCCGCAGACAGTCCCCGGGGAGGACGACGCCGAAGACGAAGACCCCCGGATCCGGCTCTTCATATATCCACAATCCGCCCCATCCGCCACCCGGAGGCAGCTCGTATCCATGGCAACCCACGCCGGGGGGTGATCCTGACCGTTTCGGCACGTCGCGGACTCATTCTTATAACGAGCCTCAGTGACCAGCACGTCCTGATCCCGAAAGGGAGTCAATCTAGATGAAGCCGCTTTCTCCAATTCGGGTTCGTACGTTGAACACGTCGATCCGGATCGGTTATCCAACAGTGTGAGATCCTTCGCGCCTCCCTCCAGGGCGGGACTCTTGCTGTGTATGCACAGATCCAGAGGGGCATCGTGGCTGTCCGGACTCGGATCCGGACTCTTGGACGCCGTGGTCAGATCCAGAGGCGCCTCGACGGCGCGATCCAGATTCGTCATCACCTGCATTACCGTTTAACCGGCATCAAGTGATGAACAAACCGAAAAACGTGTTTCACCAACAGTGAATTCGCCGTCGTTATTAAAGTTTCTAGACGCAGTCACCGAATTTTCAAATCCAAAATTGTGTCGATGTATTAGGATCCGTGTATCTCTTACTTTTAAATGCCGATTCGCATCTATTTCAATCGACAATCCGAAGTCTGTTGTGGACACGGACCCAACAAAATGCGTACCTAGCGACAGCGACACTCCGACGTTAATGACAAATACAGTTGATGCGGTAGTGGTTTCTCAGTAGCGCCACCACACGGTGAAACATGACGCGCAACGCTTACAAGTTCAGTTCTTGTACTTCACGCTTTGGAAAAATCTGCAACGCCAGCGGGGGCGTTTTGTGAAAACACCGACGCTCCATTATAGCCTACCGCTCATTATTGAGCCAAGGTCCGTGTCCTAGAGACGCTCCACTCACTCAGTCCCCGCACAGCGAGAGAGCGGCAAAAGTACCTTTCCTAAAATGCGGAAGTAGACCCAACTACAACACTGTATGTATGAGCTCGATGTGCGTGTGTTCCGTGGACCCTTTGCTTTCCTATTCGATGTCGTGAGCACAGGGCGTAAATCACCCTTGGGCAATAGCTTAAATGGTGGGAGTATCCAGATGTTTCGCGATCCGCTTTTCGCAGAAATACTGCGGTGAGGTGATTATATCCTTGTCAGGTTCTCAAGAAGGTGATTGAGTTCTTCTTTGGGCGTTGTTCCAATGACTGAACACCGACGAGAAGCGGTCACTCCCATCAGCGATTACACTGCAAACGCCAAAAACAGAGGAAACGTTATATATATATGTAGATGTCAGTTATTTAGGCGAACAGGTGAAACCAGCTGGGCACAGGTAACAAAGATAGCTACATTTGTTGGCGTACATTGTCATACTAATTGTAAAGTCAATAGTAATTACAAATCCCTCGACACGAAACAATATATATATGATAGATCGGAAGCCATGAAGTCAATGTGGATGACTTTATGTGTTACACAGAATCCATCTGGATGAGGTCATCATGATGGCTGGATCTTCGTAACGGTGGGCGAGAAACCTCGCAGCTAGCTAGCATTCCTTTGGAACGCCATGTCAAACCAAGATGGATGGATGTGTTAAGTCATCTTTATGCACATATTGGCTAAACAGGGGCACGGGAACCCCCCTCCCCGTGTATAATGATATGGGTTGGTTGGTTGTGTATTCAGGACGCTTTAACCCCTTTTGGTCATATCGCGGCAATGGGAGAAGAAAGGGAGTGTGGAGCCATGTCCCCGGGGGTAACCCCCTACTCTTTGCAAATAGAGATATGGGATCTTTATCCTGCGACCACACAGACATGGCCACAGCGGGGCTCGAACCACAGATCCACGTGTCGTTAGGCTCACAGGTGACCAGAGCACTCAAGGCGAGCGCTCTAACCCACTGAGCTACCGGGCCGGCCCTATAATAATATGGGAGGAGGATGATAGGCTAATCTGTTAAGCCACCCGTGTGCACACAATGAGATAAACCAGGTCCAGAGGGGGCCTGGGACTATAGGAGGTAACAGCTTGACACACAGTCCACACACACAGGCGGCGTTTTAATTAACCCGCAACCTATTGGGGGGGGGGGGGGGGGGGTGGAAGGGGTAAATGAGGACACGAGGCACAAGCATATATGTGAAAAATCGACATTCGACATTGGCCCGCAAATTCCGACCCTAAGGATCTAAAAAAGCGACATCGACAAGGATCGTGGCGTTTTCGAGAAAAAAAGACGACGCTGAACTTATCCAAAAGTGACACGGAATGAAGTGAAAAATCGATATTCGACGCTGAGAATATTGAAAAATCGACACTGGACCCTCCCCCTGCCAGACCGCTAATATTGGTCGGCATTAGCCTAGAGAGCCACGCACCTACTCATCGACCAAGGCGGCTTCTTTAATGTAAAACCAAAGCAGAGCCATGACTAATGATACCTTAGCAAACCGCTTCCAATTGATACATAGGTGAACCAAATTCGTGGAAATTACTTCAAGGGGGTCCTTCTCATCACTATGGAATCGCTATTATATGTAAGTGGTGTGGTTATCGTGACAAGGATAGGGTGACATTACGTGAGCTCAGACAAATGTTTATTTTCCTTGTAACGTGGAAAAAGGATCCATAGTTACGCCAAAAATACTTCTCAGTCAGTTTTTATCTTGCCAGCAAGGCACTCTACTCCATTCGGTCACTTGACATTACAAGTTTAGTCCCCGCACACTAAATATATATTTATTATTTTAATATCCTCGCACACGCAGACACCCCTCACCGTTATCATCGCCCCCCCCCCCCCCGGCGCCTTCAAGAGGACTCTTCGAGGTTGGCCTATCAACTCAAATCATGGATACATCCTTGCCTCACAGATATATTATATAAAAATGTCTCACGTTCGCGGGAACACACATTAAATAACGAACGCAAGTTCAAAGCGATCACTGATTCATCAACCGCAAAACATAATTCTTCCTAATTTGGCCGACCGGCTTCGCTATAATGATCATACACAACGTTATTAGATGGTAACTGCGAATTAATGAATGTTGATTCACCAGTAGTCGCCAGAACCAAGAACGTCTTTCTTCGAAAACGGTGTTCAGGGTCAATAAACTTGAGTACCCAGTAGGGTAGAGTGGGGCAAAACGCCTACCTTAAGCAAGATGCGCCATATTTATTTTCAGTATGATACGAGCAAATCTAGATAACGTCCGAGACCTTCATCACGCATGGCTCTACGTTAATGATACATGGATTTCTTTGTAAATATTAGCAGTAAGGCGTGGAAAACGAAAAGATAAAATTCCATTTCAGGGCGTTTTGCCCCCGGCGTGGGGCAAAACGCCCTGTTTTTCAAGTCATGATATAGGTGAATAATATATGTATAGCCCGCCTTTATGCAATTATCGCAAAAATTCCCAGACACATCGTTACAGTTTATAATCTTGTTATTGTGACTGACCTGGTAATCAGACCTGATTCCTGATAAGTCAGCTATGGTGAGCCAATAATTCTCGAGCAATTTTACAAAAAAGGAGGTCATAATGGGAAATTGTCAATGTTATACTTATTTTTGCATACTCGACCCCACGCTTCCAGAAGACGTTCGGATATGATCACGTGACACGTATGCGTCACTCTTAATCTTCCGAAACATGCGCGTCTGGGTTATTTTGGGCATGGGCGTTTTACCCCACCTGGGCGTCTTGCCCCACCCTACCCTACCCTGACCTCCCTTCCTATTGTCGCGGAAACACTGCTTAGAACGAATCGTCAACAGTGGTTGATTTCCGAGAATTGTAGTCACAATAGTCTTTTCATGTCCCTTCTTCTCCTCCCTTTGTGTTGCATATAAACAGGACGACTACAACTTTCATGTTGAAACTAAGCAAAAGCTTTCGGATTGCAGACTGTCTTTTTGTCGTTCTTGAGGATAATAAACAGCAAACAAATTAAAACTTTCACGACGCGGTCTATGCCTGGGCATTAATGGGTTAAGACCGCGATATGCGGGTGGGTGAGTTTAGGGATCCAGTAAGTTATATTATTTGGTTTGCTTACCTCTCGTCCCGCTTTCCGAAATGTCGAATTATCCGATTAGCTTTATCCGATCCGTATCCAACGTAAGGATGCATGAGACATAATTCCGAAAAAAAGAAATCCTGTACTAATATAGTAATAAGGCGGACGCCAACGCCGGACACAAATAGCACTCACTGGGTGACTGAACGCAGCGATTGAATGGATGGTTATATGTATAAATCTATACATATGAATATAGGTGCAGCGTTTGTTACGTCACCGCCAACCGCCCATCCCGCTTACATGGCGCGAAATGATAAATTTCGTCTGCAGCTTGTTGTCGTCTGCCGTGAGAGACGCGAAGCGCATGCGCGAGCCCACGTCAGGCAGCGCGTACGTACTACTGGCTGCGGCTGGTGGTGACAGCTGGCCGATCGTGGTTGTTTACTCGCCGTGTTTACGAGTAGCACTCGCCAAGAATGCCCCTCGTTTTCGCACGGAGCACTGAGTCAACTCAACGAGATAGGACCCGGACAATCCATTTCGCCGCCGAGACCGCTAACAGTGGATATTCATGGCCCACAGACGCTCGCCTGTCGGCCTATTATCACCGTGGCGTAGCTTGGCCTGCCTGCATGCCTGGCTAGCTGGATGGCTGGCTGGGTGAGTTTGCGTTTGACTGAATCGCCGTACAATGTTGTCGCGTGCCCCACGTAAAACATTCGTCGATCTAGACCTGTTGATATATTCGCTGAGGGGTCATACAACCGCTACGGAGCTGGTATAGACCGCCGCTCGTCACAACCACTAGACATTCCTAGCGCCACCTTACGGATGGTACGACGGACAGTCGTCGTTGCGAGCGCGTGGCAACAGTCAGCGCTGTTAAGCCATCTATAAAACGAGAATATGATTTCGCCGAATACCGTTTAAAACACCGTGCTGTTTATTCAGGGATTCCGAGAAAAGGGATCGTAAAAGAACTGTAAAAGCTATTGACTCCTTGAGTAGCCATGCAGCCAGCCTGTTTTGACACTGTTTTTTTATGCAGAGATATATATGTATGAAAGGTGGAGAATGTGAACTAAGGGTTCTCAATAGTGACCGGAGTTTATTGAGTGAGCGGTCCGAGCTTACAACGCCGGGGGGATATGGTATTCACAACTCCCCCTCCCTCCCTCCCCCCTCCACTCTACTCCCCTATATCCCTCCCCCTCCACTCTACTCCCTCTACCTCCTTCCCCCCTCCACTCTATTCCCTCTCCCTCCCTCCCCCCGTCACTCTACTCCCCCTGCCTACCTCCCCCCTCCAGTCTACTCCCCCTGCCTAGGGGTCCTCTACTCCCCTAACCTCCCACCCCTCTCCACTCTGCTCCCCCTACCTCCCTTCTCCCTTCCACTCTACTCCCCCTACGTACCCCCCCCCCCTCCACTCTACTCCCCTACCTACCTCCCCCCCTCCACTCTACTCCCCCTACCTCCCTCCCCCCTCCAGTCTACTCCTCCTGCCTACCTCCCCCCTCCACTCTACTCCCCTAACCTCCCACCCCTCTCCACTCTGCCCCCCCTACATTCCTTCCCCCCTCCTCTCTACTCCCCCTACCTACCCCCCCTCCACTCTACTCCCCCTACCTACCTCCCCCCTCCACTCTACTCCCCCTACCTCCATCCCCCTTCAACTCTACTCCCCCTACCTCCCTCCCCTTTCCACTCTACTCCCCCTACCTCCCTCCCCCCTCCACTCTACTCCCCCTACCTACCCCCCACTCCATTCTACTCCCCCTACCTACCTCCCCCCCGCCACTCTATTCCCCCTACCTCCCTCCCCCCTCCACTCTACTCCCCCTGCCTACCTCCCTCCTCCACTCTATTCCCCCTACCTCCCTCCCCTTCCACTCTACTCCCCCTACCTCCCTCCCTCTCCACTCTACTCCCCCTACCTCCCTCCCCCCCTCCACTCTACTCCCCCTGCCTACCTCCCTCTCCACTCTACTCCCCCTACCTCCCTCCTCCCTCCACTCTACTCCCCCTGCCTCCCTCCCCTCCCACTCTACTTCCCCTGCCTCCCTCTCCTCTCCACTCTACTCCCCCTCCCTCCCTCCCCCCTCCACTCTACTCCCCCTACCTACCCCCACCCCCCCACTCTACTCCCCCTACCTCCCTCCCCCCCTCCACTCTACTCCCCCTGCCTCCATCCCCCCTCCACTCTACTCCCCCTGCCTACCCCCCCCCCTCCACTCTACTCCTCCTACCTCCCTCCCCCCTCCACTCTACTCCCCTACCTCCCTCCCCCTCCACTCTACACCCCCTGCCTACCTCCCCCCTCCACTCTACTCGAGTTGCCTACCCCCCCCCTCCACTCTACTCCCCCTTCCCTCCTGCCCACATACGCACCGTAGACGCCAGCTCGTCTGTCATCAAAGCGCTGTACGTAATATCCTCCCACCCTACCCCACCGCAGCCCACAGCGTCCACGCCACCCTACGCCACCCCACTCCACCCCACCCAACCCCACCCCACCACACAGCGTCCCACGCCACCCCACGCCGCCCTACGCCACTCCACCCCACACCACCCCACCCCACCATTCCAGCTGCCGCTGGCGAATCTGATTTCTTTACCGGCCGCCGATTTCTTGGAATTGAGACGCCCTTAGCGCTAATGGCTCGCCTTACACCACAACACAATCAAAACATAATCACGAGCAATTGTCTGACGCGTACCACAGCATAAAGAGACGTCGTGTTTACGACCAGACCTAAAGGACGCTGGACGTCAACAGACGAGGACGCACTTACGCCACCGGCAACCGGCCCTGTACCTCCGGCCCTAGGTCCCCGGCCCTAGATTCCCGGCCCTACGTCTCCGGCCCAATACCCCTGGCCCTAGGTCCCCGGCCCTAGTTCCCCGGCCCTAGATTCCCGGCCCTAGGTCCCTGGCCCTAGGTCCCCGGCCCTAGGTCTCCGGGTCCCCGGGTCCCCGGGTCCCCGGCCCCAGACCGCCGGCCCAGGACACCGGTTAGCGATTTCTACGCCGGTTCGAGCGGCTCTTTCGAGTGAGCTCTCTGCCAGGCCAACCAACGTGCAGAACGGATTGCGCCCCTATTGATAACATGAAGGTATCGCGTATTTCGGGTTACCTTGCTACGGTACCTTCCGTTACTTTCTTTGCAAGTCAAAACCAGCAACTCAACTAGTATTCTAAAGACAATAACTCGTCATTCCGAAGACCATAACTCGTCATTCGAAAAAAATAACTCGTTGTGTTTACGCACTTTAGTTTTTTGGGTATTTTGTAAAATCGTTTATTTATCATTAATCAATGTCAATGTACATGCGCGAGTAACGTAACATATGACAAATAAAAAAGAAATATTCTGTTGAAGAAAACAAGATATAATGCACGTAGCAATTTGCATGCGTAGTTAGGCCGTGGATGTTTATATATTTGTACCGTGTTGTCTAATTCATGCTTTAGAAACCGAATGTTTTTAACGCATTTTACGCCTGACGGGACAGAGTGATTTAGTTGTGGTGCAACAAAATTATTTTTCGGTTGGCATCTGGCTGTTTTGGGTTGTCCACTCGTCGCTGTAGAACAACACAACATATGTCAAGAAATACGTACTTTTTTAACTTATTGCAATTTCTTGTTTTTTTTTTTATAATAAAAAATCGGTGAAAACACCCGAAACTCCCATAGGCCGCCATGTTAAAGTGTAATAGGGGGGCTTCTACCTCATTTTTAGAAAAAATAGCCTGAAGGCATCTTCATTTTAGTGCGTATTTTCGTGAAGGAGTGAGCATACTTTGCTCCGCTGTTTTTTCTCTCGATCTACTAACCTCCTTGTCAGATCGCGTTTGATAACGTAATATATATTGCCACGTGCGAGTCACACAGGCCTATATTGGGCAAAATAGTGGGCCAACTTAATAATAATATGGGGGTCCAGTACAAAATGGGGGGCGGGCGCGACAGCTCAGTGGGCTGGTCACCTGAGAGCCTAACGGCACGTGGGTCGGTGGTTCGAGCCCCGCTGTGGCCATGTCTGTGTGGTCGCAGAATAAAGATCCCATGTCTTTCTTCGTAAAGAGTAGGGGGTTACCCCCGGGGACACGGCTCCGCTCGTCACTTCCTTCTCCCATTGACGCGATATGACCAAAAGTGGTTAAAGCGTCCTGAATAACTAACCAACCAACCAGTACAAAATGGCGCGTGTGACATTTATCCACACCTGAGCTGGCATACGGTTACGATTGACCAAGAGCATCCTCTCTGACACCCGAGACCCCCCCTCAGATTTTTTTATATTGCTGTTGCGGGAAGTTACAGTAAGAACCTGTGACGCCCGTGAGACCCAACTATCTACCAAGGAAGGGGATGGGGCGGGGCGGGGGGAGGGGGTCACAGGACACTTGCGCCCGGCGGGGGGGGGGGGGTTGAGGGGCGGGGTACACGCCTCAGATATCCGTCTTTCTCAAAAGGAGAGGAATAGTGTTCACTGACACCGAAGACGGACCGAGGGGGGTGGCTCTGAACAAAATTGCAACCTCATAGGGTTTTTTTAGGACAGGGGGCGGGGGGCGGCGGCACTGGAAACTTGCGACCGGGGGGGTGCCCACGCTTCAGATGGCGTTCTTCCTCAAAAAAGGTAGGGGAGTGGGGGGGGGACCACGCCTCAGATGGCCTAAATTTGGCATGGCAAAACAGCATGTTTTCTCAAAAAGGACGGGGGGGGGGGGGGATCCGGACCCCCGGGACCCCCCCCCCCCCCCAATGAAGTAGACAATCGGGACTTGAATCGTGTATCATGGTCATGGACTTGATGAACAATTGGTAACTGTGAGAAATAATATGGGAAGATGTCGTTTCTGAGTTTATAATAAAAAAATAGGGTTTGTAATGTGTGCATATCATCCAACTTCAACAATTTAAAGGCTTTCACAAAGATTGGTTCTGTGGTGGGGGTTATATCGACTTAAAGTGATATTTCTAGCAGCCTTCTGCCGTCTAGAGACACTTTCTGCCTTATACCGCATCATTAAATTACCATAATTTAAATGCCGTTAGACACGTTAGATTATATTATAAATTGTGCGTAAAATATGCCGAGGAAGGGTCCATTTCAGTCTACCGGTATTTGGTTTAAACATCTTTTTATTTTGCAATTGGAAATCAGGCAAGGCCTATGACAAATTCCCCTTGCTGAGGTATATAAACACAAAATTGTTAAGAATTTAAAATGTCAAGAACGCTCATTATATAAATGAAATACCGGTATTTAGATTGCCAACAACTTCATTTTATGGTGTCAAAGGCCTTGGACGGATCTAAACATATACTAACAGGTATATCCCCTGGAATACTCATTGGTTGTACTATTCGGTTCAACGAGTTCCATCACAGCTAGGTCTGTTCATTGGTTTTTGCGAAACCCATATTGACTGTTATTTAGTAGTTTACTTCGCAGGAAATAGTCATAAAGCTAGTCGGCGGTAATTTTTCTCTAGTACATTAACAAAATTATTGTATAGATATTACCGTTGTACAGTGTAGTTTGCATGTGGCAAATGGAAAACTGCTAAAGACGTATCAAAATAACGAGACGGCTGGATCAATTCTGGCTCCCCAATTTCACTGTCCAGTAGCTCGCTATATTGTGTAATATTTAATATTTCTGTTACTGGATATCTGCGAGAACACTCATATTGTCTTATGGTGTCTTCTTTCATAGTTTTCTTGCTTACGTCCCCGTTGAAAACATTAATTTGAACCAGGAACATATAATTTATCTTATGGGACTGGTTGTAAGACCGTGTGTCCCCTACAACTGGAACGAGACTATAATCCTTTGGATTGATTGTTTAATATTTTGTTTAAGAAGTATTTAGCAGTTTCCCATTTGCAAACTACACTATACAACGGTAAAATCGAGACATAGGTGCGATATACATGTCCTGGAATATGGAGGCCTCGTGTAATAATGTTTTAAACCCTCTTATCGTGATCCCAAAAACAAAAACAGTTGGAATATTGTCTGGAGTTTAAAATGGGCCCAGTCAGCGCCGTGATTCGTAATGCATAACTTTCTTCCGCTCACATCATTGTACGAGTTTAACATCCTTTATGCAATATTGACCAGAACCTATAATTTTCATTAAGACGAAAATTGAAAATTTTCGTCTTATGTCGGTGTGTTCCGTTTCTCTGTCTGTCTGTCTGTCTGTTTGTCTGTGCGCGCTCTGTAGGTCGCAAAACGCAACATTTCTGTAACTTTACCCATCGATAGGTATTTGACATATCTCGGTCAAGTTCGTTAGCGGGGTATGTACGTCAAAGGTCAAGGTCACAGGAATTTTTTGTTTGTTCCTTAACCATTGGTAGATAGGACCAAAAAACGGGAAAATCGCTATAACGTTCGCAGTTTCCATTTAATCACGCTGCAAATTATTTCACGTATTGGGCCCATTAGTACCTTCTATATCGTCTTTCATTTGTGCAAATCACCCAAATAGTTTTCCCGCTAAAAATTCCCAAAGTTTAACATGGGACCCTACGGGAGCATTTTGGCGGGAACAGGGCCTCCTCAATTTCTCCATGAAGGGCACATGTCAGACAAACGACACATTGCGTGAGACATGACATTAGTATTTGAACGCAAAGTACTTCATTGATCAAGGTCACGCTTCCAAGGTCAAGGTCACCTTAAGGTCAAGGTTACGAAACATGTTTCCCGCGTAACTTCGTTAATATTTGGTCTAAAGATTCGCGGTATGTTTCAGAGTATTCTTCAGATAGATGCGTTAGAGCAACGTGTCCTCAGATTTCATCTCACATTTATAGTTTTCGAGTTATTAGATGATCAATTTTGATATTGCCGAAAGCGCAAAAAAATCGCTGTGACTACATAAATGCAGGTAGATGACTCATATGTGGCGGAATATGTACCCATATTACTGACATGATGTATGCCCAATGCCATCGAAATCGAACCAGTAGTTTCGACGCTGGCAAATAATCACACCATTTAAGGTATTTTTCGAAATTCGCTTAACCATTAAAAGATAGGACTAAAAAACGGGGAAATCGCTATAACGTTCGCAGTTTCCATTTAATCACGCTGCAAATTATTTCACGTATTGGGCCCATTAGTACCTTCGTCTTTCATTTGGGCAAATCGCCCAGATAGTTTTCCTGCTAAAATTTCCCAAAGTTTAACATGGGACCCTACGAGAGCATTTTGGCGGGAAAATGGCCTCCTCAATTGCTCCATGAAGGGGACAAACGACACATTGCGTGAGACATGACATTAGTATTTAGGCGCAAAGTACTATATTGATCAAGATCGCGCTTCCAAGGTCAAGGTCACATCAGGGTCAAGGTTACGAAACATGTTTTTCCGAGTAACTTCGTTAATATTATATAAGGTCTAGAGATTCACGGTTTGTTTCAGGGTATTCTTCAGAGACAGGCACAAAGTAATGTGCCCTGATATTTCACCTCACATTTATAGTTTTCGAGTTATTGGATGATTAATTTTGACAGTGACGAAAGTCCAAAAAATTCGCTGTGACTACATAAATGCAGGTAGATGACTCATATGTGGTGGAATATGTACCCATGTTACTGACATCATGTATGCCAAATGCCATCGAAATCGAACCAGTAGTTTCGACGCTGGCAAATAATCACACTTAAACATGGCCAAGCCCATTATAAAGCCTCGATACGCCAAATGACTGACGGCGTGCCATGCCAACGTCATGAAATGGGCCTTAACATAGTCGAATTCTCATAACCCCAATTTTCGTCTTCCTTCTCAAGCTTTGCTTGACCGTCTAGTTTATATTATCAAACGGTTATTCTCAAAGGTGCTGTGTGAACAGCGTGAAAGTGTTTCTGTCAGTCGCCAAACTCACCTTGGGACTGGAGATGGGTCCTACAAGTTAGCAAGTTAATTAACCAAAAACTCCCAGCGACAAAAATCCGAACTGCGATTTGCGAAGTCTTCGATTGGTCTTGCGGGAATGCCAATACCTATCCAGACACACACCAACCTGATTCAGGAAGTCTTGACCAATCACATGTTGTCATCATAGGGCGACGAAGCGATCCTGCGTTAGGCCGTATCCCATGGCAGTTAGGCCATGGCAGTTAGCCCATGGCAGTTAGGCCATGGCAGTTAGCCCATGGCAGTTAGCCCATGGCGGTTAGCCCATGGCAGTTAGGCCGTATCCCAGGCTAAGTCTCTGGCAGGAGGTCGCGTTAGGCCGTATCCCAGGGTAAGTCTCTGGCAGGAGGTCGCGTTAGGCCCGTATCCCAGGGTAAGTCTGTGGCAGGAGGTCGCGTTAGGCCGTATCCCAGGGTAAGTCTCTGGCAGGAGGTCGCGTTAGGCCGTATCCCAGGGTAAG